>ML835464.1:108694-122432 GCA_009831015.1 Picea engelmannii | reverse complement strand
AAGCGATTATAAGGTATGTTACTTATTCTTGCCTCTTAGTAAATTCAATATTTAAAACTTAAGGAAAGCGTCCTATTCTGTCTTGTTTTGTTCTAGATCCAGGTGGATCTAGGGAGATCGGTTTGTGTCCGCACTTACGGATTTATCCATAAACAATATTCATTCGAGAATTTCTCAAGCATTGTGGACCGCGATCCCAACTATTTGAAGATGATATTCAAGACATTAAGGATGCTTTTAGGAAAGAAATAATTCCATTGGATCCAATTGAGAATTTGAGGGCAGTTTCTTCTTTACTCATTGACGAATCATTGGATGAAGTACCTCTTTCCCCTAGTAATGAAGAATGTTTTGAAGAACATGTCCAAGAAGAGAGATCTAATGAAGTGTAACATGTTGAGAACCCAGATGAGATGTTGATAGTCATTCTCCTATTTAATCAAGATGAAGTTGTCCAACCTTTCTTTCCTCCTGCACATGAAGATGAAGAAGCGATGAGTCTCAATGATATAGATGATTCCGTGGAGGACCCCTCTGATGTGGTTGATCACCACATTAATGATTTCATATATATTGGGAGGCATAGATGGGATGTGAGATTTTTCGTTTTTGATGGAGATCCCATTTATGACATGGAGGGCGGTTTTCAAATGAAAAATGTTGATGTGTTACCTTCAAAGAAATGGTTTTCATGCTTAGATGATCCGATTATTCAGCAGTTTGAAGATGATATGGTCATAGAAATTTTTCATCCACTCAGGGATGGATGGTTACAAGGTACTCATGATCATTTTCAATCATGCCTTGGGAGTTGTGATGCATATTATTTTGAGCATTCTGATTGGTTATATGATGAAGATATTCCACCATTCTTGCACTCAAATTTTGATGGACATGAGGCCTTGGTTAGCCCTGAACAATCGAAGACGCACACTGTCAAGTAGTAATGTTTTCATCCTGGGAATTTTTTCAGGGATTTGCAGATGAAGAGGAAATGTTTTTTCAGTAGCGAGAAGATTTATTTCTTTGGACATGAGGTTGTCCCTTACCTCTTATCTACTTCTTTGAAAAACCATGCGGTTTTCTTCCGATCTCTCATCTCCTCTTAGTCTTTAGGAAGCAACGATTATGTCAGTGAGGAAGAGGATGAGCCATTGTCTATACATGTTATCTATATTCAGAGATGGGTGGATCAAGATTATGGATGTTCTTTCCAAAGGTATTTTCTCCCTCCCACCCACCTCAATGAGTTGTTTTCTATGATTAATTGCATGCTTATTTATGCTCATGATTATTTTTTTCTTGACCTATCTTTGTTGTATTACATGATTAAGCACAAGGGGAGATACCTTGATGAGATGTCTAGCAGGTCATTGCACTGGTTGTACGATTTCACCTGATATCACTAAGAAATTGATTTCTACGGGTCTCAAGCCCCAAGTAAGTAGATAGGTCATTTGATTTCTTGCATTTGTGTGTTCATCATAGTGTAGTTTCATTTGCTTTCATGATTTGTTTTACATGTTGTTTCTTTTTCATTTATGCATAGTTGATTGTGATGCATTTTCTTGAATCATATTACATGTTAGTTAAAATTGTTTGAAAAATGCAAAATTTTGTTTTTAAGGCATAGTTGTCAATTTTGAAATTTTGAAGTTTTGATTTCATGAATAAAGGGTGAGCAGTCCACCCCTCGATGCTCTAATCTCTTGCTTGAGTATGTGTAGGAACATGTCTTACCAGGAGATTCTGAGGTTCTCATGTACTTTATGACTAACACATGTCCCCATGTAGGAGCCAAATGTTACCCCCCAACCTAGGGCTAACTAAGAAGATGATGCCACGAGGCCCGCAGGTAGAATACATGGAATGCCCAAATCCATATGAATAGTTTAGACCACGTTGAGCAAAAACATCCCCTCCTCTCCACCACACATCACCATTCATCGTCAACAACATAGTATTGTCAACCACACTAGCCTAGCCCATAAAGGATAACATGTCTTGCTTCATGAGGTAACAAGTCCAGTCTTGTGGTAAGTGTCACTTTAATAATTGAAGCATTTGAGCTTGTTGCAAAGGGTCCTTTCTTGATTATGAAAATGTTTGCTTGGAAATTATACCTTTTTCCTTATTTCACCTTGGTGGTTGACATGGTTTCCTTGTAAGTGGGTCATCCTAGGGGATAGGGTTACTATTGGGGGGTCTCCTTGAAGGGTCATCATACCATTTCCAGCTCATTTCTACAACTTTCCGCACCTATTTCTTTTCGTTCCCTCGTCTTTTGGGGCTCATTGACCCCAAGAAGGGCTTGTACCTCATTTCATGGGAAAAAGGGTTGAAGGCCCAAAGGTGTTGTAGCTGGAAAAAGTTAAAAGCCATAAATTATCCCTCTAGATGCTCTCCCTAAGGTCCTAAGAGCAATGAAACTCTTCTCCATAAAAAAATCAAGGACCTTTTTAAAAAAAACACATAATTAATAAATGTCCCACTTGCCGGGGGAATGCATTTACAGTGTCTATTAAATTCCAATGCATATGCACTCATTGTGTTTCTAACTTAAAGTTACATTGTGGTTCTCTTTACTTTCCATTACACATAGCACTCAATGTTAGGACCATAATAAATTAAAGGAAAATAAAAGGGCTTGGAAAAAAGTTGCATTTCAAACAAGGGATACATCACACCCTCCACAAAGGCTCCCATAAATGAGACAATATGAACCCTTGATATGTCAAGAACCCCATGCCCAAAAGTCTTACCTACATCCACCTCATATTCACTACTTGACCTAGAGAGGGTCTTCTTGGGAAACATTCTTTGACTTGGGGATTGGCCTACCTAATAGGGCACCGTGACAACCCTCCCCTGCCTAAATTTGGAAAATTTTATAAGGTCTTTGAGCATTTTTTTAGTTTGAAAAGGGGCGATTTAATGCACATGTTTGGGTGGTTATTTTATTAAATGAGGCTTACTTAGCATGACATATGTGACTTGTGGCTGCTTGGAGGGAATACTGGTTTGTCTTAGCAGGACCTTTCCTGGTGGAAGACATTCATTAAGGGACTAAGCCACTTGGACCTTCATAGGGGCTCGAGAACCCATAGGTTGGATGTAGCGCCCCACTTATTGAAGGCCTTGGAAGATGAACATTGCACTTGGGAAGGTGACTTTAACACTTGAATGATGCTTGGAACCATGAAGGAAGGATGATGTCACTCTCCTATGCCCAAACGTCCCTCTTGGGAGGTATGCCGTCACATTTTTGATGGAAAGTTTGGCATGATTTGCACATTTGATGATGTTGTGGGCTTGAAGCCCCACTCTATTGATTGATTTGGGGATGATGTGACACTCTTATAGCTTGATGTCCTAGCCTTTGGAGGATTTTCCATCACACGTGCCACCTTGGAGATATTTTTTGTGGGATAACGTCCCATCATTTGATTATTTTTGGTCATCTTGTAGACCATGTGGGAAAAAAGGAAAAATGATTTGCTTATTTAGCTTTGTAACTTATGTTTTAGCCTACAATTATGGATTTAATTATAAAATGGGCAAACTAGGGCTTGGTTTTCCTCATATAAATATGAGGCAAGTCACTTGTCACAAAATCATAACTCATCCCTTGAGAAATTTCTCTTGGATTGGAATTTCAGCCCTCTTGGGCAATTAGCTCTCTCTTATTTTTTGGTTATTATGGATGCAACACTTGTATATTGGTGGAATAAAGACTAGTGATTTCTAACATTGGCATACTCTTCAACCACCTCATTAGCTTGCTCACTACTTTCTTGCATTTGGATCCAATAATCTATCGATAAGGGGTGAGCTTCACCAAAGTTGTTTATGTGATTAGAGTTTCTTGATTGTCCCACACAATTTTTTGTTGGAGGAAGGCCTTGTTCATTTATTTGACAAAATACTGGGCAGGTGGAATTTTCATGAAATTCTTCACATGCTCTACAAAAGGGTGGTATTTCTTCATTTACCACATTATTGGATTCCAACTGATTAGGTGGCCTTTGGTCTTGAGGAGGACCTTTATTTTTCCATCTTTCATTGTTAGGCCTAGGTTGGAATCTGTTATTTTGGGACCTCTCCATAGCTATCAACCTATTTTGCAAAGAACTAAGTTGAGTAGCATGAGTTTGCTCCATTATTTTAACCATATTTGTTATGGCCTTTAAAGGGTCATAAGAAGTATCTTTATTATCTGGAACTGCTGCCTTCTCTTTAGACTCTGATTGTCTGGAAGAACCACCCCTTGTGAACCGTGGAATATTTGACTTTCCTGAGGCTTGCATATTCTTATCAATTTTATTATCTATCTCCTGATAAATTTTGAGGTTGGTGGGTTATTTATCTCTTAACTGATACCTCATTTCACCACCAAATGCATCAATGTAGTAAATCATGATAGCATTATCTAGAGGCTTGATATCTGTATGCAATCTTGAAACTAATTCATTGAAATTTTTATTAAATTCATCCATAGTTTCATTTCCATTCTTCCTTATTGTGTTGAGGGAAACTAACAAGTGACGGTGATCTCTTTTCTCCCCCCATTTCTCGGTGAAGGCATCTAAGAGCTCCTTCAAAGTCTTGAACTTGTTGTTTGGGTTGTCTTCATACCATTCTGAAGCATCATCTTCTAAGGATAAAACAAACAATTTCATTTGACATCTTCATAATCATGTGCAACACACCATTTATTTATGCATCTCATAAAAGACTTAACATGCACTTTAGCAGTAATAACATTATTTCCTTGAAATCTAGGTAACTTTTCAATTGATTTTTCAGGAATTGCACGATGATATCCATTTATATTAGAAAAGTCACAAGGATCATATATAGCCATTTCTGAGATACAATTATTAACAAAAAGAAAGTGAATATCAGAAACAAACTCGGATCCTAAATGACTAAGGATTCTATGAGAAGTGGCTTTGGCTAACCTCCTCCTGTAAACATGTTCGGATTCGGGGATGAAGTTAACTAGGCCTTCTGAATTCCTTCTTATAGAATACTTAGTCAAATTGGCATTTAGTGGAGTCGTCAGATGATCCAGTCTAATTATGATAAAGAACAAACATAAAAAACTAAGTAAAAACAACAAAGGAAAACAAAGTCGTATTCCAAGGATAGAAAGATTTATCCCCGACAATGACGCCACAAATGTTTCCGCCTTTATACACACCTAGGTAACGTGGAAGAAATCTTCAATCCACTCGGTGTGTCGTTGGAGGCAAGTTAGAGTTAATGTGTTGTCACCTAATCCTCAACTCCTCCGTCTAGGCCAACTCCTAACGAAGCCAAGGGGGGTAGTCCCTACGAAAATAATCTAAGGCTTGAACTGAATCTAAGCAACTAGTATTCTAGGATTTTATTGCATAAAATAATATATGAAGTAAATATACTTTAAGAACATAGATCAATTAACCACCACAAGATACATAAATAAATACTTTTAAAAAGGATACTTGAGATAGCAATATGCAAGTAAATTAATAAATGCTTCAAGATAAATAAAAATTTCTTGAGAAATAAAGGTACTTGAAGCAAATGTATTTGTGTAAATGGAAAATTGAGACCTGTGCCTTAAAGGTATCGTAGGCAGTTGTAGATCGTGTGTTTTATTAGATTTATTGATAGTACATTAATGAGATAAATTTTATTTGCAAGTAAAATAAAGTGTTTGAAGCTAATTTAGATTTGGCCTCTAGAGAGGTTATCCCTTTAGCTCAAAGATTTGTTGAGAACTTGCTAAAACCCAATGGTTTCACCAACAAGCCCACTAGAGGTGTCAGAGGTCCAACACCGAGGGTAACAAGCCCGAGGTATTCAGTGAAACTTCGCACACTCCCCCTAGGAGGTTCTTAAAGCCAAACAATAATTCTCTTTTGAGATTTTCCTATTAATACTACTCCACACTGACCAACCCAACGTGTATGAAACTTACTCCCAGAAGATCGAGACAAGCTCGCAACTGGAAGGGTTAGGAACAAAACTGGGAGGTGATGGGAAATGTTTCTTTTAAACAATAAAGAAAATTACTGAAAGATAAATGTTTTCTAATTACTAGTCTTCACTGACCAGCCTCTTGCGAGGAGTCGAGGAGACGGTTTATTTCCAACTTTGAAATTGCATAAAATAAATCTAAACTAGCAATTAGTGTTGTACTTTGCAAAAGGGAAACTAACTAGATTGTGATTTATTTTAACCTTATTGTTTATGTGAGATTGTTTGAATTTTATAGAAAAAAGGAAAATTGAAAGCAAATTAGAAAGACAGATAGTCCAAAAACACAACACCAACCCCCCAGGGGGAAGCGAAAAGTGAGGCTTCCTTTGGCTCACTAATTTTATTATCTCGGTTACAATGGTCTCTTTTAGAGACTTGGGATCCGTAGATGAATGGATCAAAAAAATATTTACAATCTTTTTAAAGCTTTATACAAGAATATGGTACTTCAAGGGGTTCTTGAGGCTTCAAAACTTCCAAAATTGGGCAGCGTTTCCCTTTGTCTTTTCGTCAAACCAGAAAAAACAACAAGTTAATTGGGGAGAATATGCCCAAAAATTAATTGGAAGTCCCTGCAAAAAAGTGTTAGTCAATGTACATAAATTTATAAAAATTTGGCTAAGTAAAACTACACTAAAAAATGAGAAAAAACTAAGTAAAACAAGAAAGAAGGCCTTTTCTTTTTGATATTACTTGTTGTCCCAAAACAGAAAACAATATCACAAATATGCCTAGATATTGCTTCTAAACTCTTTACAAAATAAAATTATCTTTAGCCTTTAAAAATTTCCTTTAAAATTGAAATTAAGATAGATCGCAAGCTAGATTTATGAATAAAACTTTGTGATCTAATCTACTTGCTCTTGTCATGCAAAAGGAAAGACAACCTTAAGATTGTACTTTGAAAGTAGAAAGATTTACTTTGCATGAATTGAAAGTAACTCAATTTAATAATTTGAAATGGAGAAGGAGAAGAAGAAAAGTGTTTTGAAACCCTTGGAAAATTGGACAAATTGAGTCTTTGTTGATGGATCTATAAGAGGGGCTATGTTTCCTTGAAATCTTGAAGGGTGAGGTAAGTGAAACCGATGCCTATTCTCCTCTTCAAGTGTGATGATCTGCAAAATACTTAGAGATTCCTTGCCAACAATTTTTTAAACATATTATGCTACTTACAAAGAAACTTTAAAATAAGCATGAGCATTAACCGAAATGAACATGCAAACTAAATCTATCACTTGTAAAAAAACATTAATATTATTAAACAAACAAGTTTATAATCTTACCCAATTAGGATATAGCTCCTCTTAGAAGGCATATAATAACTAATAAAGGAAAGAAATACACAAACAAATTATACCTCACAATTAAGCATTGGACATAGAAGCTCCACACATGAAAGTAGACATCAATGTAGCCTCCAAAGCCTTTCTTTATTCCAATAAAAAAGAATGATATAATAGCAATACAATGGCACAATTCCCAAGCTCCAACTAGCTTATGAGAGACAAAGTGCTTATTTATATAGAGAGGGGGGCACACTTCTCAAGAAAGGAGGGCGCACCACTTGGAGAGGATTAGCTTGAAAAGTGTAAAAGAAAAGGCAGCCACCTCTCCCAAAGCTCTCACAATTAGAAACATGTGAAATTAGGTGGAGACAGAAGTTGCCACCTCTCAAAAGTTTGGTGAGCTCTCACATGGGTGCACCACCTCTCTCAAGGAGAGCACACCTCCTTGGCAATTGACTCACACACAAGCTAGCATGTGTCCAACTCATGTATAACTCTCCCACATGTGTCAAAAAGTATTAGTTATCTCCACAAGAGGTTGAGTTGACTCAAAAATGTCCCAGACATGTTTCCCAAAAACTAGGTTTGCTGATTTTTTCTGATTTTTATGTCTTTTTTTGGGTTTTGAGAGTAAAAATACCTTTTTAGTGATTAAAATCACCAATTTCACTCACAAAAGTGGGTTCTCTAGGTTAAAAAATGAGCACCCCCAAGGCATATTAAGCCTCCTAGTACCACTTTTTTATTACAACTTCAATTTACAATTAAAAAGTTCCGTTTTACGAAAAAAATTTAATCAACTAAAAAATAAAAATTAAAAACCTAAGGGGGACTTAAACACATTTCCATAAAAATTTAGGAGGATGTTTAACATGGTAATATACATTATACACTAGGCTTAGAACCATGCTAAGGCATAACCATGAGTATATACTCTAGCTTTGGAGAAATTGAGTGAAAAAAATCGGAAATTAAAAATTGCTTAGACAACAAAATATAATTAATAAGTAAAAAAAACAGTCCAGGGTAACAACTCATGTCTAAGTATTAGGTGTCTAAACCTTTTACAAAGTTCATCGTGCAACATCTCTTATTACAATTCCCCGTAGGGTATGGAAAATGTGGAAAAAGTTGGTCAAGTAGATCGATTGAACTTCTGAACTCTAAATACTAAGCATTTGATTGCTCAAACTTTGGCGGCTCAACTGCAAGTCCAACTAGTGCAACTCAGTGGATAACATGACCTATCCCTATACCTGGGTCTTTTATTTCACTATCTTGGTTGGCACACCTAATAGGGTTGGATGAAGGCCCTCCCATATTCAAACTTTCCAACTCACATAAAGTCCTTAGCCGATGTGATGCTTGAAGGGGATATTGGGGTGAATTGTTCACATGGATTATATCTTAAGTAAAAAATTATTTTTCATTAATCAAGGACTAAAATCTCTTATGAACATAGTTTTACCTTGCCTTATATTTTGTTTTTATTTGGATGACCCTGACATGGTTCTTTGAGAGACATCCTAGTTTTCACCCAGGACGTTGTGCCTTTATTATAGGACTGTTGACCACCTATTTCAACTAGGGGGTCAATTCCATGTACCATGAAGATATGCACCATCAGGTGCTACCAAGTCACAGACTTACTGGTTCTACAAGACAATTTTGGCCTTCAACACTTCTTTTTGTAATGAAATTCTTGCTCCCCTGCGTGGGATTATAATGTAATGAGTCTGCATGGATCATAGTTAGGTCAGTTTCCTTAGGAATTCATCATTAGAGGACTCCCTTTCACTGAGTGTTTTTTTTTCCTCAGGTTATTAATTTGGCTTAACTAGCCTTATTAATTTCCCTTGAGTTTTTCACTCCCACAAATAATTCCTACAAAGTGGTGAAAGGCGTTCTAATGGTCTATCCCTCTGGTAGCTAGTGTCTAGAAATATTTTAAAAGACCATGTTAGACATCTCCTAAAGTTTTGCGGAATTTTGTTGAGTCTAGATAGTTTTTTTTAATTTTTTAAAAATTACCTAGTTAATGGTAATTTTAATTATTTTTTGATAAAAAAATGTAAAAACTAGGTCCTTGAGTTTTTGATAGGGGAATTTGTGCTCAAAAGAAATGGAATGAGACCCCCTACACCCTTGTACCAAGTTTCATATCAATTGAACAAGTTTTTCTAGGTGTTTTTCCATGAAGAGTCTTAGTCAGTCCAAAAAAACAATTTAATTGCTAGTACTGACATAGTCAAAATATCAATTTTTGTAATTTTGAGCTAAATGGTTAGAGAAAAGGTGGGAGAACTTACCCAAACCCATACTTAATCTATCCTAACCCCTTTCTTAACTTTTTTACACCCCCTCACTTAGATTTTACATCATACCACTTACTCCCCTAGGGGATTTGCGCCCCCCTTGATGAGTAACTCAACCCAACACATGATTAAATGGGAAATAACCCCCCTAAGCTATAGTGTGCCCTCCTAATGTCTAAATTAGACTATTGGGTGATCTAAAATGGTATTTCCATCCCCCCTCACTCATCCCTCACACCCGTCACCTCTTCAAAACCCTAAAAGTGCGCCCCCCTTGAGATTGACAGTTTTTGTTGGAGAGTGACACTTGGAGTTCATCCAAGAGGGGTCACTCTTGCCTCCCAGGTATAAATAAAGGCCTTCCCCTCCTCATTTTTGATCAATTATTTTTCTACTGTTACTCTACCCAAATTTCTCATCTCTCCCATCTCTCTTCTCTCTCTCATTTTTGCTCTAGTTTTTTGAGAGAAGCTTGTTGCAAGTATTTGCAACAACCTTCTACTATCAATAAATGAAATCTTTGGAGGCATATGGTGTTAAGAGTATTCTTGGTGCCATACTTTTCATGAGGTGATCTTGTTCATTTGCTTTCATTCTTCTTATGCATGCTTGAGATCTATGGTAGGAATATTTAGCAAAGTATTTTGCTAGTGTAGGTTTATGATAGTATTTTCATAGATCTAGTGAACTTATAGTTTGTTATTTAAAAGTATTTTGATTTGATATCTAGATCTACTCACTTACTATTGTTTCTTGTATCTTAGCTTTGAAGTTTGGCAAGATTATCTAGGGTTTAAAGAGAATATTTCAGATCTGGAAATCTTCATTTTTAACCCCCATTCACGTCTAAAATTTTTGCACTTTATTTATGTACATTTCCATTAGTTTTTTGGTTATTCTAACACATAAAATAAGTCATATTAATCTTTATATATTGCTGATTTTTTCTGCAAAAAAATTCTGTTGTAACTAACATAATTTTTTTGAGTTTTTGTCACATTTTGCAGCATTTCCAACAAGCTTTTGCTTGCTGTTTTTTTGCAGGTTAGTGATCAAGGAGGTGTCCAAGATGCCATTTGGGGCCACTCAAATCTAAAGAACATCTTCCTAAAGTTCGGTAACCAAATACCCTCTCTTCTTCTTCTTTCTATACATAGTAAGCAAGCCCAAGGGAGTCCCAAAGGCTTGCCTTCTCCATTGTAATTAATTTTATGCAATTTTGTTTAATTGTTTGCCTACATATTGGTGAGTGTTTGGCCCATCCAACCCCCAAAACCGTAAGGCTGGGAAGTAGATTTTATTTTCTGCAATTTACTTTCATTTGTTTACCCCACTTGTCATTAGGACAAGGTTGAGAGGCTAGGCTTTACTTCAAGTTTTTCCTTTCAAGTTCTTACACCCACTTGTGCACAAAACTGGAAGGCTTTGTCCTGCATCTTGTGTACTTGCTTGAGTTTGTTAGTTTAATTTATTTTCAAGTATATTTAATTCTAATTGTTTTCCTACACCTTGGAGTGTGCTTGGTCTTTCCAACCCCCAAAATCGTAAGGCTAGATTAGTGCATGCTTTGCTTTCTTTTACATGCTTAATAATCTAAAGTAAATCTAATCTAAGAAGTAATCATGTGATAGTTTAAGCCCATGGAGACATAATGGTTTAATTTTCTCATCTTGTTTTACATTTGCTAGCTATCTTTAATTTGGACATTTTACTTTCAAGCACATTTCATTTCTTGCAATATATCTTTCCAAGAATTTTGTTTTCTTGCAAGTCATTTAATTTTCAAGTACATTGCTTAATGGTTTAATCTTTACAAGTACTTTACTTTCGTGTCTTGCAACCTTGTATAATCTTATGGTTTGTATCAAGCACTTAAGTTCTTTTGCAATTTACTTCTAGTACTTTACTTTTCAAGTTTATCTTTCAAGTACTTTGTTTATCTTGCAAGCACTCCTTACACAAACACTACATATGCAATCACCTTAACTTAATCTAACCTAACTTAAAGTAACTCAATTTACCTTAGTCTCATAGGGCTTAAAATCAACTTAGCTTAATAGGTCACCTTTTACTGTCCTGAATTTTCCATCAAAAAGGGAATTTAAGGAAGAAGCAGGGGGTGCTAGATCGGGGACGATCTCACGGCGCTTGGTGTCCTCCCTGTGGAGTAATTATATTCCTGGGTTGACCTGTGGAGCTAGGGCGTGGCCTTGTTTGCCTCACTTATTGAGCACCCAACAACTCTTTTGGTACAAACGGGGGGAGTTCTTGGGTAGTCACTTAGTCTAGGATTCATTTCTAACTTAATAACTTTACAATCCTAAAATCAATCCACTTAACCTTGGACATATACTTGGGTACATATTATATGGTTCATGCTTTAGTACACTCTTGCAAACACTTAAATTTTTATCTTTCATGCTATTTACTTCAAGCACTTGTGGATTGGACTAAGTAGTTTAAACGTTGAGCTTTAGCCCTTGGAGGCCTCTTTTTCATTCTTTAATATTGAGTTAAGTTTAATCTTTATGTGATTGGTCTCCTTCCTTGAAGTTGCACATCCTTTCGAGGCTTCTTCATTGTTTGGAGCTTGTGGTTGTGTGTGCCATTGAAGACTTATCTTTGAGTTGTGCATCCCTTGGAGGCACTCTTGTTTGGGTTAGTTGGCCTGTGTGTTGTGGTTGTATTTCCTTTTGAGAATATCTCCTTTACCTGCATGTCTTTTCACAAGTTAGTTACTTGGTTAGTTACCTTGCTTGTACAATTTGTATATCTTGTAACTTCATTGTTTTATCACTTAGTTTAGTTATAACTTTGTGGATAGTTAGTTCTTTCATTCTTTTGTATCTAGTCTAATTGTGTAATCTTGTATTTAACATTCTTTTGTAATTATTGTTGTAAACTTTGTAAAAACAAAACTCCCTTAAACTTAGTTGACCCCTTGCCCAATCTTAGGCACTAGTCTTAGAAGACTTAGGGAAAGGACTTCTTTTGCATTGAAAAACTTGCACTTTGCATTGTTTCTTTTTGCATATAGGCTAGATCTCCCAAACCTTTAATCAACTAAAATCAACTCCTAGAATTTAACTCTTAATTTCACATAGTAACTAGGGTCTACCCCCCTTGGCTTCCCTAGGAGTAAGCCTAGACGAAAGAGGTTCAAGTCGAGGTGACAGTGGGCTTTGAACCTAGTCATTGTGCCTCTAGGACACACTAAGTGAGTTGGACTTAGCTCAAATTTGCAAGTGTGTATAAGGACATCCACAAGGACTTTGGAACATGTGATGCAAAGCAGTGAATCATCCAGTGACTTGGAACATCCTGATGTGAGCTCTCACATCTTCAGGACCTTGGATGATGGATAGATGGGCTTGGTTTTGGCAGATTTGGTTACAATGTCACATAGTTGGGCTGAAAGCCCATATGCTGGGAAGTGTACCCCATAACTTATTTCTCACTAGATCGAGGACGTTGCAACAATAGATAGCCAGATGTCATGCAAAGATGAGATGTAGCCTCCTCCACCTTGGACGAAGTGCCCTAGACCCTTGACGTTGGCCTCCATTAGATTATGACATCACCTTCTAGGGTTTGATGTCACTTGGGGTACCATTGATGATTTGGCATGACCATGGATGAGGAGACACACCATTTCCATCACTTCACCTTGAGATGATGCCACGTGGCCTTGGGAGGCCCTACTTTAGCCTTAAGAGGCTTGATGTCACCATGTGTGTGGCATTTATGATGGCTTATTTGCATTTTTATCATTTGTAGGGGCTATTTGAGGCGTTAACCCCACTTAATTTATGGATTATGTTATATCACTTGATTATGTGGACAAAGAACTAGGGTTTAACTCACATAAAGAGGCTAGCGCTAAGATCATTTGATTCATCATCACTTCCCACACACTTGTGTGGGGTAGCACTTCTAAAAGATTCGTTATTTTTTGTCTCTTTGGCTCTTTTCTCTCATGCGCTAGTCTTGGAGGAGGTTTTTTGTGGATGTTTTTCTCTTTTGGATGATGATTTTCAGCAATTAAGGTTTTGATGGTATTGCTACTTGGAAGAAGTAATTTTATGCAATTTGTTATTCTTGTTAATG
>ML835464.1:83180-108594 GCA_009831015.1 Picea engelmannii | reverse complement strand
CTCTTTTCTCTCATGCGCTAGTCTTGGAGGAGGTTTTTTGTGGATGTTTTTCTCTTTTGGATGATGATTTTCAGCAATTAAGGTTTTGATGGTATTGCTACTTGGAAGAAGTAATTTTATGCAATTTGTTATTCTTGTTAATGCTAAAGGTGTTAAATTGCTATCTTGTTGCAAGTTTCTTTGTCTTGTTGAAACCCTAAGAGGGAGACATAAGTGCTTTTATCCTTCATAAAGATTTTGTTGTCCAAGTTTTTGAAGCATTGTTTGATAGGGTTAAAAGCCTAAGGCCCAAAAGTGCTTGCACTTTAGGGTATTAACCCTAGCCTTTGATCCTTGACCTAAGTAAATCTAGAAGAAGGGAAAAACAACACCTAGGGACCAAGAGTCTTTGCACCCTAAAGTATAAAACCTAAGGCCCAAGTGTGTTTGCACCTTAGGATTTAGAACTTACCTCTCTTGTTTCATCTAGTTCAATCTTCAAGCTAATGCATTTGTGACTCCATGAGCCCTGGAGGACAACGAAACTAGTCTAGAGGTGTTCTTGTGGTTAAAGTAGCTATTAAAATCAACTCTCTCTCTCTCTCTCTCAAACATATTACTAACATTACTAACCCTAACTATAGCAAACTATCAATATTGATTGTTGTTTTTATAAAAAAAATCTACAACCACTGAAAACTATATTAATTTGTTGCAAACACTCATCTACAAGTGGCTTAAACTACTTAGAAAATACTTATGGAAATCAGACAATGTTTTACTTGTTGAATGCTTACTTTTCATAGTGAATTGCTACATTTCTGAGTACTTTTATTTGTTGTTGTTGCAATATATTAATTGTTGTCATACAATTAGTTTACTCCTATAATTTGCAATAGCCATAACATTTATTGATTGACTAGTGTATAAAGGGTCATTATTGAATTCTATAACTTGGTAGTTATCCATATTATTCTACAAATTGTTTATTGTCTCGTACATGTATAACAATTACCCTGTTATATTCCATCCCTTCACTAGACCTAGACCTAACTAACAAGTGACCAAGATATTGGGTTGTAGGCTTGGCTAATCTTTCTATTTGCTCCCTTGAGGTCACCAGAGAAGCCTCCCTTGTGGTGGACCTCTTCCATCACTAAAACAAGGGAAGTGTCTACTTAGGTGACAGTTGTAGATTCTTCCATAGTTAAACAAGATTTGGGGATCTTGTGGAGGGCTTTGCACAAGTACAAATCCCACGATAACACTTCCTACTCGAATTTCCTCTTCCCCCATGCTTGCTTGACTCTTACTCTTCACCCAAGGATGATTACACTCAACCCATGTTGTCATAAATGAGTGCGCCGACTTCCTCACCTAACCTCTTACATGAACTCAGTGATTGATTGCGGAGTAAGTCAAAGGGATAAATAGATAAATGACAAACTGATTAATGAAGATGGGATAAGACTCAAGGCATATGGAAACCCATCAAAAGCCCCATTAATCCCCCTCTCTTATGGAATCATATCCCCCCATTACTCTGGTCCCTACTCATCTACAATCGACGATGTATTTCATTTTATTATTTTTCAATGTACAATGTTTACATATTACATCACTTGGCCCTTGGCCACTCATAATTTTTACAATTATATAATGATACATCGAGGATTAGAACTAGGGTGTTACCGTTTATCTACTATGTCAATAACAAGATTTATCCAAGACACCAAAGTGCACATTTCACCACTTTTACATTCTTCATGGCTTATGGGGACATATTCCCCATTGCAATAATTGTTCACCAAGGTTTGTAAATAAAAACTAGTCACCTTATTACCTAAACAAGAAACATCATTCCATTGGGTGTTCTTCTCTATCAATAAAAGGGGATATCCAATCCACCTAAGTGTCTTCATGGCTTGTGAGGATCCCCATTCCAATAATTTCTCGGCAAGGTTCTTAAATAAAAACTAGTCACCTTATTACCTATTGAAGATAAGCTTTCCTGATTTGTGTCCCCAAGTCAATTTTAAGGGAGGATGTTGGAGATATGTTGTCTAAGCTCGACTTGTGACCCTAATGGAACATAAATGTCAATCATTAAAGACCCTTAATGGTCCATTGTAGACCACATTTGTGTTAGTGGGAGCCCACTAACACTAATGCCATTCAGAATGGACCATTAAGGGTGTTTAATGATTGACATTTACGTTCCACCCACTAACACTATGTGGTTCAGAATGGACACTAAGGGTGTTTAATGAATAACATTTATAGTCCATTAGGGCCACAGGTCGAGCTTAGACAACATATCTCCAATGTCCTCCCTTAAAATTGACTTGGGGAGACAAATAAGGAAAGTTGGCATAATATATATATTTGACCAAGTAAATGTTAAAATTTAACATTACCCTCCTTCAAGAGAACTCTAATACTTCTAAACCCAACAATAACAATAAAACTTAGAAGGAGGGTAATATTCAGATGTAACATTTAGTTGATTAGATATGCTTTATACCAACTTTCCTTATTTGTGTCCCCAAGTCAATTTTAAGTGAGGATGTTGGAGAAATGTTGATTAAGCTCGACTTGAGGCCCTAATGGATCGTAAATGTCAATCATTAAATACCTTTAGTGGTCCATTGTGAACCAAATTTGTGTTAGTGGGCGCCCACTAACACAAAAGTGATCCATAATGGACCACTAAGTGTGTTTAATCAATGAAATTTACGATCCATTAGGGCCATAGGTCGAGCTTAGCCAACATATCTCCAAAATCCTCCTTTAAAATTGACTTGGGGACACAAAAAAGGGAATTTGGCATAAAGTATATTTGACCAAGTAAATGTTACACCTGAACATTACCCTCCTTTTGAGTTGTATTGTTATTGTTGGGTTAATGAGTCTTAAGAGTTTTCTTAATGACAAGGTCTTAGTATTTAGTTAAATATTTTGGCAAAAGACATGCAAAACCACTATAATAGAGGTTAAAATAGAGCACAATTTGAACATGGATCAAACATCCATAGAAGAGTTGGATCTTTGAGGGAGTTCTCTTTAGATGCTCACTTCTACACACACACAAGCAATGGGTTGCATAGAGTCCGAACCTCTCTTATTGCATACAAAAATTCAACCAAAATCCTAAACAGACTTCCCAATATGCGCATGAGAATGTGTTGGCATCCTAGGAAATTCCAACAAGAGAGGATATTTTTGTTGAGAGGCAAAGTGTGAGTCAAAGTGTTTAAACCATTGTTGTACATAAGCATGACCTCATGTAATCATCCATACTTCATCCCAAAAAATGCCTTGGGTTGCTTCTTATTTATGGAGAGGTACACAAATGTATCATTTTCTAAGCACTCACGAGTCACAAGGACTCCACTTTCCAACGTATGGTTTCCAATGGCCAATATGCCACTTGTAAATGTCCCCTTCTCTATTGGAAACCTTTGAAGAAAAATCAAAATAATGGCTCTTCTCTTAAGCTTATTTACATTTAATTTGATTAGATCCTCATCAGATAAATCGTTATTAAAGACCCCAGTTGTGACCTAGGTTTCTGGTTCAAAAGTGATGGCTATTTGTAACATACCCAACTCCCTCACTAGGTCTCGTTACTACTAAATCAACTAACATATTGATTCAAATGCAGAAGATACATGCAACATGACATACATACTCAACGTTCAATCATAGCATTAAAATTGTAAATGACATAGTGATCAAAACACTTATATTTTAAAATTTTCATACACAACCGACTGCAAACGAAGGATGTTCCACCAAGGATGTTTTTCTACTCGAATTCTCTCAACAACAGGTCACCCCTGAGTTATCTCTATGAATCCACAAGGATGGACAGGCTCCTATGGGTTTCTGCAGTCAACTTTAAGAGCTCAACACTCAACAAAACATAGTGACATGACTCCTACAACGATTCCAACCACCCAACTCTCATCCCCATCATTTTGCACAACCCAAGGGATGAGATTTCCTTCTTTGCACCGTAGTCACTCGGAGAATAATCATCCCCTCCAGGGCTCCATCATAGACCGATCAAGAATCTCTCTACCATGGGATCCATGAAATCTAGCTATAACAGAAGTGATCACAAGGCATTTACAAATTCTCTTTGGGTAATTTCTCACCGAAAATCACTCACATGCATAACAACCTCATTCTCAGGATAATTGCCAGCTTTAGCAAGTTTCCTTCAATACATAGTATGTCTAGCCACTCTTTTTCAGCACTTAGCTCTGGTTTTCCTCACTTCTTGCTAATTGTAAAAACTACTCTTCTTCCTACTCGAATTTCCTCTTCCCCAATGCTTCCTTGACTCTTAATCTTCCCCCAAGGATGATTACACTTAATCCATGTTGTCATAAATGAGTGGGCCGACTTCCTCACCCAACTTCTCACATGAATTCAAAGATTGAGTGTTGAATAAGTCAAAGGGACAAACAACTTAATGACAAACTAAGTAATGAAGGTGGCTTAAGACTCAAGGTATATGGAAACCCCCTCAAAACCCCCATTAAGCCCCCTCTCTTGTGGAATCATAGGCCCCCATTACTCTGGTTCCTACTCGTCTACAATTGACAATATATTTCATTTTATTATTTTTCAATGTACAATGTTTACATATTACATCACTTGGCCCTTGGCCATTCATAATTTTTACAGTTATATAATGCTACATCGAGGATCAGAACTAGGGTGTTACGGGTTATCTACTCTGTCAATAGCAGGGGTTATCCAAGACACCAAATTGCACATTGCACCACTTTTACATTCTTCATGGCTTATGGGGACATATTCCCCATTCCAATAATTGTTCACCAAGGTTTGTAAATAAAAACTAGTCACCTTATTACCTATTGAAGATATGTTTATTAAACAAGAAACTTATTTCCATTGGGTTGTCTTATGTATCAATAAAAGGGGCTGTCCAAGCCACCAAAGTGCACATTGCACCACTTTTACATTCTTCATGGCTTGTGAGGATCCCCATTCCAATAATTGTTCAACAAGGTTCGTAAATAAAAAACTAGTCACCTTATTACCCATTGAAGATAAGCTTTCCTTATGTGTGTCCCGAAGTCAATTTTAAAGGAGGATGTTGGAGATATGTTATCTAAGCTCGACTTGTGACCCTAATGGAACTTAAATGTCAATCCTTAAACACCCTTAATGGTCCATTGTGGACCACATTTGTGTTAGTCGGTGCCCACTAACACTGATGTTGTTCATAATGGACCATTAAGGGTGTTTAATGAATGACATTTGCAGTCCATTAGGGCCACAGGTCTAGCTTAGTCAACATATCTCCAATGTCCTCCCTTAAAATTGACTTGGGGAGACAAATAAGGAAAGTTGGCATAATATATATTTGACCAAGTAAATGTTACAACTGAACATTACCCTCCTTCAAGAGAACTCTAAGACTCTAAACCCAACAATAACAATAAAACTTATGAGTGTAATGTTTAGATGTAACATTTACTTGGTCAATTTTACTTTATGCCAAATTTCCTTATTTGTGTCCCAAGGTCAATTTTAAGTGAGGATGTTGGAGAAATGTTGATTGAGCTCGACCTGTGGCCCTAATGGACCATAAATGTCAATCATTAAACACCTTTAGTGGTCCATTGTGGACCACATTTTTGTTAGTGGTCGCACACTAACACAAATGTGGCCCACAATGGACCACTATGGGTGTTTAATGAATGAAATTTACGGTCCATTACTGCCACAGGTCGAGCTTAGCCAAGATATCTCCAAAATCCTCTTTTAAATTGAATTGGGGACACACATAAGGGAAGTTGGGGTAAAGTATATTTGAGTGCTCACTAACAAAAATGTGGTCCACAATGGACCACTAAGGGTGTTTAATGAATGAAATTTATGGTCCATTAGTGCCACAGGTCGAGCTTAGCCAACATATCTCCAAAATCCTCCTTTAAAATTGACTTGGGGACACAAATAAGGGAAGTTGGCATAAAGTATATTTGACCAAGTAAATGTATAATGTTACCAAGCCAAGATGCCAAGAACATTGTGTTTTTCATGTGATTTTTAAATGTTTTCTGGTTGTGGCATTTCATCAAATACTTTGTAGTCTTAAGTCTCATGAGTTGCACCAAGGTTTAATAAGATGGGTTTTATGTGTGTTTGCAGCAATAATCAAAGAATATATAGCAATGGAACATACCTCAAAAAGATGCAATATCAACAATACAAGAGATAACCCATAAACACCTCATATATGATATTATTCATAATAGAAGAAGACCCTGATACAATGGATCTGCAGATCTGGTATAATATAGCTAAGAGCTAGTAGAAAAATGAGGATAACCCTCAAGCAAGATCAAGAAGAGAAGATACAAGCCTCCAAAGGCCACATGGCTGTCTAAGATGAATGATAACTGAGATCTCCACCCAATGCTAGATCAAACCTCAAACTGGATAAGTTGCACCCTGCCAGAAAGCTGAATACCCCCAATAATTCGGCCTTGCTGCTAGAGGCCTCGAAACACTCTGAAAATGGCTGGAAGAGTATATCAGGCCAAGACCAAACCCTTGGTTAAGTCTCAATTTAAACGATGAAGTTATGAACATCCAAATGAGCAAACCCTTAATTGGCTTGCGCCCTCCTCGATGACCGAAGACCCAATAATTTGGCCTCTATCCTAGAGACCTCCAGATGCTCTCAAAATACATGGAATTGTAGATCGGGTCAAGGGAAAACCCCTGGAAAAGTCTCGAGCTAAACAATGAAGAACTGACCCTCCAAAATACATGATCCTCAATCTGTGGTGCGCCCTCCTCTCTTTGAACCCGTGTTGAGCTCCAATAAATAATATGACAGAGAAACCTTCTCCGGAAAGGGATAGGAAAGGTGCCCTAGGCCCTACAAAGAATACCCAGAAGTAATTTTCCTTAGAATCCTTCTCCTCTGCCTAGATCAAGCTAATATTCTCAAGGTGGTGTGCCCTCTTGCTGGAAATCCCCTGAAGTTGCGCCCAAGCTCTCTCTAAACCTGTA
The DNA here is from genome assembly GCA_009831015.1 of Picea engelmannii. Taxonomy (NCBI): domain Eukaryota; kingdom Viridiplantae; phylum Streptophyta; class Pinopsida; order Pinales; family Pinaceae; genus Picea; species Picea engelmannii. The sequence goes on along the minus strand of ML835464.1, from coordinate 101,556 downwards.
ACTGATGTAGAAACCTCATGTAACTGAGTAGATCTGATGTAGAATGGTGAGGGAGGAATGTTTCACCTCCGTGACCAAGCTTGGACCAGATTGGGTGGGATCTTTCACCACCGAGATGATCTCTAGGGTTTGCTAAGTCAAAACCTCAAAACCCCCCCAAGTGCATGGGCTCACTAGTAAGAAGCTAGATATCAAATGATAAACAACATAATGAGATAATAGAGGCCCCTATATCTCTTTTATTATCCCTTCTCACCTTGTCTCTCCAAGTGACTTTACTTTATTTAATTGTTAACTAATTAATTAAATCACTTTAATTAAATCACTTTAATTAATTAATTACCCATTTTACCTCTAAAAAGTAGCTTATCCCTCATTGTGGCTTCCCTGACCACTGAAAGTTACTTCTCATCATCCTATCCTGTAGTGCTATTCCTCCCGATTCCAATGAGCTATTACACTAAGAGGTTCCTCCAAGTATTATGCCCAATATGACCTCCTTAGTGAATTTAATTAACATATAGCCCAAAATAACTCAAAATCACGGAAACCGTTGGAATGCAATGGAACCAAAGCCAAGCTATGTGGAATGGATCATAATGATGAAATAAGATGAGCGATGCAAGCCAGACCCCAAAATAACCCTCAATATCCCCTGTACTCGCTACAACCTCCATCTGGCCACTCTGGTCATCATAACACTCTCTAATACAATGATGTCCCAAAGTGAGGACATTACAGTCCTCCCTACTAGAATATTGCTTGTCCTCAAGAAATAAATGAATCAATCCATATAAAATACCGGGGTCCCATATCCACCTGTGAGACACACAGTAGGCTCCATCCAAAGCTGATCTATCACGCACTCCATCCCTTGGGTCCCATATCAGGACGTGAACTGCAATACCCTGTGAAGCATAATCCTGAAACATGTCAACACCATGAGTCTCATGCAAATGACACATGGCCTCAACCCGAAAAGATCCCATCCTCCAAGTCCATACCAATACCAACACGGTCTCCACCAACTTCAGATGCTGCTCCCTAGTGAGGTACTACAAGACCTCAATGAATCACCCTCAAGTAATGTGCTCTCCTCAATACTGAAGCTCAATGGAAAGTCAAAATAAATTTCCCCTGCAAGGGTCCACTCGCCTCCATTAGTCAATGAAATGCTCAGCCTTGCAATTCTTCGGTCCCATGCTAGTCTCTGCCCAAGATCATCATGTTGGTGTTGCACTACTCTGATCATGATTGTCTGCTCCCTGTATACGTACTGGATCCCCCACTCTTGGATCCTCAAGATGGAATACCTATGAAAACTGGACCTGCTATCCATAAGTTACATCGGTAAAATCTGCCCAACCGTCTCCATGCTTCATCATGAGGATCAAAAGGGTGAAACTGTCTCGCTCCATAGGACATGCCCCTGCAAGCCCACTCAAAACCAACCCAAAGTGAAGTATGTGTCTCTCTGGCGCAACCTGGGTCATCATAAGGTGAAACAACCTAGTAACAAAATGGACTCCTGGTTCCCATGGAAAACTTGGAAGTTTATCACTTCCAATCCCCACTAACTACTCTTGTGTCATATTGGTCACTGTCTGAAGCCCTCCATGCTCATCCCCATGAGAATCTGTATCTTTGTCGCCATCTAAGATGTCTGCTATCCCATGGCCTAAGATTCTCACCATCATGCACAATGTCTCAACTATCTACCTATGATGATCCATCCTTGTCTTGTTGTATGCCGTAAAAGCACTCTCGTCAGGTGGTCTCGGCCTAGCAACTCTCCATGTCCTCTGCCACTGCCTATCTCCCCCCATGTTGTTGTCAATGATGAAAGTGTTGGGAAAGGCTAAAAAAAACATATGTGGCTGACTGTAGAACTAGAAAGTATCATATGCTTTGGTCAATCCCAAGGATTCAACCAAAATATCATCCACCAGTACTCATGATAAATACTCACTTGTAGTCATCACTGAACCCAAATCATCAGGTACAACAGGGGGTAACTCCTCCAATTGTTGGTCAACCACTCTCCATCCCTCATCTCTCATGCAATTGTTGATACTGTGAAGGATATCTCTCAGAACTATGTGCTGCTGCAAAGGAGAGGCATCTCCATGCTACACTAAGTGTGTCTCCTCCCTACAATCCAATATGTCCCTTTGAATCTCACCGTACACCTCTGCATGTCTCTGTGTACTATCATTCACCACTGTATGATCCTGCATACTCATGTAATCTCTTGTATACTCTTGCAGCATCATGGGTCCTGGGTGTACTACTGGGTCAACCTCTACATGAAGGTCAACCACTCCTGGACACAAATGAAAGTATCCTCATAAATGCCCCTGGCTCTGGAGTCCCCATGCGTATGTGAGTTCTCGACTGTCTCAAATATCCTCGTGGAGGGTAGCTCCTGTGCCTCTGAATCATGACCCTCCATACTCATCAGTGATCCTGGGTACTCCTTATGCTCCTCTACTAAACCACCAACATCCTCTAGCAATGTGACTGAAGGATATATTTGACTCTCTACTAAGATAGATGTAGTGGATCTATGTCTAATCTCCTCAAGAAGCTCCTCTGATCTAGACTTTGATTCTTGAAGGGTTGTTTGTCTGCCTTCCAAGAATCCTCGTGTTCTCTCCAACTCATGAGTGAGTCTGTCCACCTCCAAATCCTCCTCCCTCAGGGCCCTGTGATACATCTCGCCAAGCCCCAATAGATAGTCTTTGTCCATCAACAAATGCTGGTAGTGGGCCCTCATCATAGTCATCCTCTCCCCAAGAGTATGAAATTCATCCATGGAAAATCCCCCATATGAACTATCATGTACCATCGATGTCCTCCAACAATAATCTACCACTAATGCATGTGTGTCATCAATGCACCTAGTGGCTGCCATGATCATGTCCTCACTAAATCTCAACTGTCCTGTCAAGTATAAAGACTCATGATCACAGTATTGCTGAGGTGATACCTCACGCCCCTCACTACTAGTGTCAACCCTAGAATCCCCTAAAACACTCTCTGCAAAAGATAAGGCACTGAATTCCCCCCTGTCCACTGTTTTACTGGGTCCTCCTGTATGCCACTGCACACCATCACGAACTGCTAGCTCCCTCCAAATCACACTGTATACTGTATGAGCAACTGTATCCTCCTGTGCACTCACCCTGCTACTATCATCTGCGCCTGGATCCCATACAGATGTGTCCAGACACATGCTATGGTCATCCCAACCAATAAGGACTGCATCCTCATCACTGTCGACCGATCCTGGAAATAAGTGTCCCATCAAACTATCAGTCTCCACAACCTAATCAAACAATGGAGTCTCCAAAAGAAGTGACTTGCTCTCCTCATACTGATACGTATGTGTAAGGTCAACTGTTTGTACATCATGTCTCTCCTCCTGGGTTTGTGGATCCATATGTCCCTGGCGTGCATCTCTCACACCAGGCTCCACCATCATATCTGAAATGCCACTGATATCTTCATGTGTCATGGCTATCATGGGTGTCTGAAAAGTTGAAAAATGTTTCACGGTCATCGTAGGAAACTCATCAGGTCTAGGTGCTAACACGTGTGAATATTCACTAGTGTCACCACTCTGTTGAAGTATAAGGTCATCAATACTATGTGATATGACTGCTAAATCACATGTACTATCATCCCGTCCATCCAACTTTCCCTCCAATGCGCGAAAGTCACTATCCTCCCCAAGTGCGCAAGAGTCACTACCCTCCACAAGTGTGCAAGAGTCACTAGCATCATCAAACTACTCCAAACATGAATCTATGGTTGCATCCTCATGCATCTCCTCATCTTCACTGTCATAGTGCACCTCAATAATGTGTCTCTTATCCTTACCCCTACATCTATGATCTGGTTCCCAAGGCACTTTGCAACTATAGCAACGTTGCTTACTCCTAATGGGTGTAGGGTTAATCTGTGCTTCCCTCCACCTAGTTTCCCTGGATCTGTTTTTATTTGCTATGTTGGCCCACTCTGTGACCTCATCTTGCTCCACCTAGGATTTTTTACGGATATAAATTGTTGGAGTGTTACTTGAGCCCTAAATTCCTCACTAAGGTCATAGTATTCCCATTCACAACATACAGTCTCTCTAGCAAAGTCATTAGTATCCATCTCTACTATATTTCTGTATGCGCTAATCCCCACTGGCTGGGAGGATCAACGCTTTGATACCACTGTAATATTCCCAAGCCAAGATGCCAAGAACATTGCGTTTTGCATGTGATTTTTAAATGTTTTCTGGTTGTGGCATTTCGTCAAACACTTTGCAGTCTTAAGTCTCATGAGTTGCATTGGGGTTTAATAACATGGGTTTTATGTGTGTTTGTAGAAATAATCAAAGAACATATAACAATGGAACATACCTCAACAATATGCAAGATCAACAATACAAGATATAACCCATAAACACCTCAAATCTGATATTATTCATAATAGAAGTAGACCCTGATACAATGGATCTGCATATCTGATACAATATAGCTAAGAGCTATTAGTAAAATGAGGATAACCCTCAAGAAAGATCAAGAATAGAAGATACAAGCCTCCAAAGGCCACATGGCTGCCGAAGATGAATGATAACTGAGATCTCCACCCAATACTAGATCAACCCTCAAACTGGATAAGTTGGGCCCTGCCGGAAAGTTGAATACCCTCAATAATTCGACCTTGCTTATAGATGCCTCCAAACACTCTGAAAATGGAGGGAAGAGTAAATTGGGCCAAGATCAAACCCTTGGTGAAGTCTCAAGCTGAACGGTGAAGTTATGACCATCCAAATGAGCAAACCCCTAATTGGCTTGCGCCCTCCTAGATGACTGAAGACCCAATAATTCGGCCTCTATCCAAGAGACCTCCAGATGATCTCAAAATACATGGAACTATAGGGTCAAGAGAAAACCCCTGGCAAAGTATCGAGTTGAACAATGAAGAATTGACCCTCCAAAAGACAGGATCCTCAATTTGTGGTGTGCCCTCCTCTTTCTGAACATGTGCTGGGCTCCAATAAATAATACGACAGAGAAAAATTCTCCGGAAAGGGCTAGGAAAGGCGACCTAGGCCCTACAAAGAATACCCATAAGTCCTTTTCCTCAAAATCCTTCTCTTCTGCCTATATCAAGCTAATCTCCTCAAGGTGGTGCGTCCTCCTGCTGGAAATCCCCTGAAGTTGCACCCAAGCTCTCTCTGAACCTGTAATTGATGTAGAAACCTCCTATAACTTAGTAGATATAGTGTAGAATAGTGAGGGAGGAATATTTCATCTCTGTGACCAATCTTGGACCAAGTTGGGTGGGATCTTTCACCACCGATCTGATCTCCAGGGTTTGTTAAGTCAAAACCCTCAAAACCCCCAAGTGCATGGGCTCACTAGAAAGAAGCCATATATCAAATGATAAACAACATAATGAGAGAATAGAGGCCCCTATCTCTCTTTTATCATCCCTTCTCACCTTGTCTCTCCAAGTGACTTTTACTTTATTTAATTATTAATTAATTAATTAAATCACTTTAATTAATTAATTACCCATTTTACCTCTAAAAAGTAGCTTATCCCTCCTCGTGGCTTCCTTGGCCAATGAAAGTCACTTCTCATCATCCTATCCTATAGTTATATCCCTCCCAATTCCAATGAGATATTACACTAAGAGGTTCCTCCAAGTATTATGCCCAATATGACCTCCTTAGTGAATTTAATTAACATATAGTCCAAAATAACTCAAAATCACGAAAATCGTCGGAATGCAACGGAACCAAAGCCAAGTCGTGTGGAATGGATCATAATGATGAAATAAGATGAGCGATGCAAGCCGGACCCCAAAATACCCCTCAATAGCCCATGTACTCGCTACAACCTCCATCTGGCCACTCTAGTCATCATAACACTCTGTAATACAATGATGTCCCAAAGTGGGGACATTACAAAATGTTACATTTGAACATTACCCTCCTTCTGAGTTGTATTTTTATTGTTGGGTTTGGATGTCTTAGAGTTCTCTTGATGACAAGGTCTTAGTCTTTAGTTAAATATTTTGGCAGCAGACATGCAAAACCACTATCATAGAGGTTAAAATAGAGCATAGTTTGAACATGAACCAAAATTCCATAGAAGAGCACAGTTTGAATTGAACCTCTCTTATTGCATACAAAAATTCAACCAAAATCCTAAACACACTCCCCAATATGTGCATGAGAATGTGTTGTGAGCCTAGGAAATTACAACAAGAGAGGATATTTATGTTGAGAGGCAAAGTGTTTAAACCAATGTTGTACATAAGCATGACCTCATGTAGTCATCCATACTCCATCCCAAAAAATGCCTTGGGATGCTTCTTCTTTATGGAGAGGGATCCACTTTCCAACGTCTAGTTTCCCAATGGACAATATGCCACTTGTAAATGTCCCCTTCTCTATTGACAACCTCCAAGAAAAATCAACATAATGTTTTTTCTCTTAAGATTATTTGCATTTAATTTGATTAGATCCTCATCAGAGAAATCGTTATCAAAGACCCCAGTTGTGACCTAAGTTTCTTGTTCAAAAGTGATGGATATCTATAACATACCCAACTCCCTCACTAGGTTCTGTTATCCCCCAGTTTAGGGATAAGTAAGGAGATTATGTCTCGAGGCCCACAGGTCCTAGACATGGTGTACCAAGAGCCATATCGACTTGAGCATGGCCCTGGAGGGCCCATATTTTAATTCTTTAGATCTTTCACTTTGTCAACAACAACAACAACTGTCACCTTGGCTTGGTTCTGTAGCAGAAATGGATCTTGCTCCATGAGGTAATGAGTCCGGGTATCATGGTATGTGTCACTCTGATCCTCAAAACCTTTGAATATGTGCATTCAATTATTTTTTCTTCTAACAGGTGCTTGGATCTTATACCTCTCCGCCTGACCATATTTGGGGGAAATGACAGGATGCCCTAGTAAGTTGGTACTCATAGGGTTTGAGTTGCCACTGGGGGTATTCATGAGAATCCATCGTTCGCTCCCACCATACTTATCACTTTCCATCTTTCTCCTGCTCATCCATCCCATTACACTGGTGCAGGCATTGGGTTGGCCAAATATTTAAGGGTTGTACCTTACCTTGTGGGAAGAGGGGGCTAAAGGCCCAGAGGGTAAAAGTAGCTGGAAAAAGATAGAATCCAAAGAATGAAACCTTGAGATGCTTCACCCAGGGATCCCCGAGAAAGCAGTAAAAAGCTTCTTAGCAAGAAACAAAGGGACCCATAAAAATAATAAAACAAGACCTAGTTAGAGGATATGGGGTCTCATCACGAGCCAACCTATTAGGTCCATGGGCATGTAGCGGTATGGAACTACCAACAGCTGGTCACCACGCCAGGGTATTTTCTCTTGGTGGCATAGCCAAGAGAAAGGGGGTCTCATCACGAGCCAAACTTCTCATTTCCGTGAAATGTTTGTGGGTAACATTGCCACCACTGGTCACCACGCCAGGGTAGTGTCCCCTAACTAGATTCTTGAAATAAAAAGAAATAAGAATAAAGACAAAAGGCATGAATGGGATTGCAAACATTTGCATCCATGACAGGTGCATATCACCGTCTACAGAGGCACCCACAGGTAAGCCATACATTTCCTTGTTATCACTGCACCCCTTGCCTAGACATCCCTTACCACCTCATCCACTCACATGGATTAGATTTGATTTCTCCTGGAAACATCTGACATCCAATGAGCTTTAGCCCAATAGAACGTACTAGTGTTTCCTCCAAACTTCGCTTGTAGATTAGTATGATGTCTTCGAGCACTTGTCGGGGTAATGGGGGTTTTATGCACATGTTTGATAACTTGATGATTAGATGTGATTAACATTGCTATGATCCTTGTGACTTATGATCCCATGGAGGGTGTATATGTTGATGTTACAGGACCATACCCGATGGACATGTACCCTTATGGACAGGTACACATGGGGAGATGATTAGTTCGGACCTCCATGGGGCTAAAAGCCCACCAGATGGACGTCGAGACCCCAACAAGGGGCAAAGAAAGATTAGAGGATTGCATCAGAGAAAGAGGAGGGCATTCCACCAGAGGAATCTTGGCAGACTCGTACCCAGGGGGGTTGTGCCCTTTCCACTAGGACATAGGCCTTGGAAGGCCCATGACATCACCCAGGACACCCATGATGTCATCCAGTTCTTTTGGAGGTTTTGGGAGGCAGTTGTGTGCCAAGTGGTACGTGTTGCATGTTCCTGAGGCCTAACGTTTTTCCCCAGGAGGCCAACGTTGCCCTAAAAGAGCCTAACGTCACACTAAAAGGGCATGATGTCATCATTTATTCTTGATTTAGTGTTTTGATTGTGACATTTAATGTAAACCAATATTTTTGATGTAAATTGGCCATGTCATCCTTTTTTGACCTAAAGTAAAATTAAAGGTCAATGGTATTGTATAAATAGAGAGCCAAAAATCTCATTTTATCATCATATTTCACTCACACCTGTGTGAGGTCTGAAATTTGCAGCCCTCGTTAGGGTTTTTGGACTGAAAATTAGTGTGCACTTGTTGGAGGAGGGCTATTTTTGGTGAATTTGGCATTTTTCTTGGTGGAAAGTTTATAACTAGGGTTTTGCTTGACGATGCTTGGTGAATGTGAGTAAAATTCTGCAATTATTCTCTTACTTGAATGGTTATGGTGTTTTACTTTTCATTTTGTTAATACTTATGAAATTGCTAGACTAAACCCTAGGGATCAAGCACATGTTATTGTCCTTGTTCTAATTTGCTATCCACCTACTAGATTGTGCCAAGGAGTCATTTCATTGAAGCCATTGCTAGGGCCTTGCCTTTACAACACCCTAGCATTTGTAACTTCATCCTAGCCGATTTTACTTTATCATTGAGTTAAAGAGGGAGGAAAATCTACTAAGGCCTAGGGTTACCTACACCTTAGTATTCGTTTTCCCCTAGGGTTTGGTGGTTGAAGCCTCGGTTTTCTGACACTTCATCCATCAAATCCTCTTGTCTTTGGCTCTATTAATATCATCTTGCTCCAATTCTTTCAGCCACTTGTTGACCCCATTTTTCCCTATGAAAGCACTAGTCTAAGATCTCTCTCTTGAGTGTTTTGATCACAACCTTCAAACATCTAAATCTTTGAACAAACTACTAACACCTTCTAACCCTAGATTAGATTGATCTCCTAACCTTGTTGCTACTATTATTCAATTAAGTTACAACCATATTTTGCAGCATTTAAATCTTCTCAAAGCGATTGAAAATATTGACTAATGCATAGCCTTAATTTCTTCTGATGAATGTTGGTGTTATGACATTGATGATTAATCATTCTTGCTCATTTTGAAGCTTTTCCAAGGCATTAATTGTGAAGTATTGTCTTGTAATTATTGCTACTACACACATCTTTGTTTACTTCATCAATATATTAGTCAATTTTTTTTATTGAGAAAGTCTCTGGTTATATCAAGTACTAACTAGAAAGTGCTCTTGCAAATATAGTTTTATGTTGCTTTGTTCCGGGCAGGTACACTTCTGGTTTATTATCTCTTTATTGGTTGTTTAACTGGACTTTCTGATTGGTGGTGATTTGTGAGAGGGAACATTTTTACTTGGCCTTTATCCTTTGCCTTCTCAAAACCCCAAGTCGTCGGAGACATCTCCCCTGGGCCTACCACCCTAAATAGAAAGAGACATCCTATTGAGGTGGCAGTGATAGAATAGTCTCCCGTTACGCCAATTTGTCTTCTTTTGCCTTTCCCTTTTATCAAAGTACAAATTGCGTGATAACATTTTGGCGCTATTGTCCTCAAAGACGACACTTTTTCGATAATCCTTTCCTCAAGAATCTTTATATTACAAGCTTACCTAGTGAATCCACTAAGGATGATTCCCTTATTTCTTTGATAATTTCAAGAAAATTATCTGGTGACTCCACTGATAACGAAGCGAACTATGACTTCTCAATGGGACATGAGAAACTTCAAACCTTTAGACATGAATAAAATCCTGGGATACCCTCGACAAATGCCCCCAAAGTACGAAAAGTGGCTCCCTAGATTCACTGGTAGTGATGGGGAAAGAGCCAACTATCACATGATTGATTTTTGGGCTTTCTTTCAAATCCATCCTATCAGTGATTATGCTGAAGATTTGGTAATGAAACGTTTCTCCACCACTCTTCATGGAAATGCTAGGAAATGGTATGATAATCTCCCTATCACTAGCATCACATCTATGGACTAATTGTAAGAGAATTTTCTCAGGAACTGGGGTATGAAATTGAAAGATATCCAAACGTTACTAAAAACACTCGAATATATAAGACAAACTGAGAACGAGACTGTCAGGGATTTCGAGGGTAGGTTTGAAAGATTGCTATATCATATTCCTAGAATCCATTATCCTGAAGACAAGTACCTCGTGTACCTCTATACCAATGCCCTCTTAGTGCATTTAGGGTTTCTCGTAAATAAAAAGGGGCCAAAAACATTCCATGAAGCTTATAACATGGATGTGCAAATCGAGGCAAATATATCTTTGTCCAAAGGAAAACACATCTTCTCTCTAGGGACCAAAATAAAACCCTAAAGGTACCCCAGACACTCTTAGTTTGGAAATATTAGTTTCCCTTGAAACCTTTACTGCTGATTTCTAAGAAGAAGGGGAAAAACAATTTGACCAACAAAATGCTAAGGGAAAAGATCTTGATGAGGTTTTCCAACCCCACAGGGAAGAGCAAAGGATCGCTGAAGACGTGGCTGAAGAGCATGATCCCGAAGATATCAAACACGATGATGAAGTATCGACATGCCTTCCTCCCTCTAATGAAGCCATCCACGAGCCTTTCCCCCCTACACAAGAAGAAGAGAATGAGGTTAGTCACTTTCCTTTTCAAGATCTTGACAATGCCTTGTTTTATGATTCATAGAAGGAAGAAGAAATGGAATCCTCGAACAAAGTAGATCTTCCTTGTTGTACAGTTGAATATGAAGGGGAAATTCATGAGGATGAAACAATGATGCATGTTGAAGACACCCAAGCCCTCAAAGCTCCCGCACAAGAAGAAACAAACACAATAAGTTACGCTCCTCTCCAAAATTTTGATGATTCTCTACTATGTGATTTGGGAAATGGGGAGGAGATGGATGAGACCTTAAATGTTTTGAATCCTTCATGTTATGATACAGATAGTGGCATAGTTGATATTGACAAGTTCATACATGTTGGAAGACGTAAGTGGGATGTTGAGATTCATTTCCAAGTGTTGCCTTTACAGTTATCACAACATGTTACTCTTGATTTTGACCAATCGCAACAAGGATATGATATAATTACCAATACTTTCCAAACACCCAAGGTTGACCTAGTCCCATATTTTCCTGATGATTTTTGGTCATACCTTGAGGATTTTGATGAGTACTCCTCTGAGCACTTGGATTCATTCCATGAAGAGGATTATCAACCACCCCTGTGCTCAGATATTGATAGGAGTAGGGAAATCGTTTGCCTGAAGAAGAATTCTTGTGACAACTTTCTCCAGCCACCTCCGATTACTTTACCTTGTTGTTTCATTAAAGGTGTAGTTGGGAAATATGTATTTTGTATTAAGTTTCCTCCAAGGAAATCCCTAGAGTTCAAGGGTAGGTTGAATACCTCAAGAAAAAGTATGTCATCTCAGCATTTCAACCTTCCCTTAAGAGTTGGTCAGTCATCTTCTAGATCCTTGGCAATCCTTTTCGAGGCTTCAGGTCATGAGGACGTCCTAGGTAGCCAACTTTCAGACCTTTTGAGTCAGTTTTCTGAACCTTTGACTTTTCATGATCCCTTCCTGAAGTGGATTGAGCACTTTCCTCAGAGAATGACTTGGCATGATTTTATCCCTCCCACCCGCCTCGATGAGTTAGACTTTATGATTTCTGACTATACAATACATTATCTAACCCATGTTATGTTTGTGCTTAACTTATCATTGTTTTGGTTTATGATGAACCACAAAGGGAGGTATCGTGAGACATTTCTAGGATGGTTTCATTGGTCATTTGACTACACCTAGCATCCAACCAACAGGTAAGTGCAGGTAAGTAGGCATTTTCATTCATTGTATATACCTCTTGCATTTCATGCTAGAATAGTTTGTGTTCACATTTGTACATATGCTTGTTTTCATTTTTGTATTATATATGATCTGGGGGTGATATCACCACCCCAGATGATTGATAAAAACCTTATGTTGAGTTCTGTAATGATCCCAAGCCATTATGCAAGGATCATCATGGTTTTGGTGTCTTTTTAAAACTTTTCCTGAGTGAGGTATTTCGCCAAACACTTTTTTGTCCTACTTGTTTAGATCTGTTTACTTGTTGAATGGCCTCTTGATTTCGGCCTTAGGGTTTACTAATGTGTTTATATGAATGTTTGCAGCAATTAACAAGAAGAGACAACCATGGAACATACCTCAACCATATGCAATATGATAGACATGCCAAAACATCTCAAATAGCTTTTATTCATAAAATAGAGAAACCTGCTACAATGAAGATGTCGATCTGGAATGCTCAAAATATGGCCAAGAAGATAGACAATAGAGCTACCACAAAATGCTCCCGACAATTCAAAATAAGCCTCCAAAGGCTGGATAAGAAATGAAGACGAATGCCACGTTCTGCTGGATAGCTGAAGCTCCTCAACAATTCGGCCTTGGTGCCAAATATGTCCAATCACCTCAAGAAAGATGCCAAACAGTAGATCGAGTGATGGTAAGAACAACCCAGGTGCCCGAATCTCCAAGATCCCTCTCAAACCCTGTAGATCTGAACTCCTCCACTGAATGGTGCGCCCCACTGGATGACTGAAACCCTAATAATTCGACCTCTCTCCTAGAGACCTCCAACAGCTCCACCAATCCACTAGAATGATAGATCGGGGAACGACAATGAATACCCAACTGCTCGAATCATCAAAATACATGCTAGATCCTTAGATCTAGATAGCCTCCAAATAATGGTGCGCCCTCCTCTTGGGAAATCGCCCCACTCTCAATACAAATCAATCCCCCACTGAAAGACTCTGGAAAACCACCAAGAATGATGCCAAGACACCTGCAAGGAAAACCCAATACCTGGAATTCCCAAAATCTCTTCTCCTCAGCTAGAATGAATCCCCCCTCAATGGATGTTGCACCCCTCTTGCTGGAAACCCTCAACTGGTGCACCCTCTCTCTATCTGCACATGAAACTGATGTAGAATTCCCCTGCAACTAAGTAGATATGGAACTAGAATGGTGTGGGAGCGTATTGCATCTCTGAGACCAAGCTTGGGACAAGGTAGGTGGAATATTTCACCACCGAATCGTCCTCTAGGGTTTGTTAAGTCAAAACCCTCAAAACCCCCAATGTTGGGCTCACTAGATAGAAGCCAGATATCAAAATAAGATCATACATGAATGATGAGTAGAGGCCCTTGCCTTCCTTTTATACTTTTTAGCTCACCTTGTCCCTCCAAAGTGTCTTTCATTTTATTAATATTTAATTAATTAATTAAATCACTTTAATTAATTAATTAACCATTTTACCTCTGAAAAGCTCATTATCTCTCCTTGTGGCTTCCCTGGCCACTGAAAGTCACTTATAGCCATCCCATCCTCTAGTGTTTCTCCTCCCGATTCCAATGAGCTATTACACTGAGAGGTTCCTCCAAGTAATGTGCCCAAAATGACCTCTTCAGTGATTTCAATTAACTTATAGCTCAAAATAGTCAAAATCATGGAAATCGTCGGAATGCAACGAAACCAAAGCCAACCTGTGCGGAATTGCTCATAATGTTGGAATATGATGATCAATGCAAGTTGGACCCCACAATTCCTCTCAAATACCCCTGTACTCTCTATAAAATCCATATGGCAACTCTGGTCATCATAAATCTTTGCACTGTGATGATGTCCCAAAGTGGGGACATTACAGTCCTCCCTGCTAGAAAATTGCTTGTCCTCAAGAAATACCCAAATCCCTCCAAGTAAAATACCAGGATCCCATGTTCACCTGTGGGGTACACAGTAGAACCCATCGAAAGACGGACAATAGTATACTCCACCCCCTGGATCCCATATCAGGAAGTGAACTGCAATACTCTGTGAAGCATAGTCCTGAAAGATATCAACCCTTTGAACCTCATGCACATGACACATGGCCTCATCTCGGAATGAGTCCATCCTCCAAATCTCTACCAAGATCCACACGGCCTCCATCAACTGCACATGCTGATGCCCGACCGAGGTGATGCAAGACCTCCATGAGGCACCCGCGAGCGATGCGCTCCTCTCAACACTGAAGATCAATGGAAAGTTAGAATAACTTTCCCATGCAATGGTCCACTCTCCCCTCTCGGTCAATGAACTGCTCAATCCTACAATCCCTGGGTCCCATACTAACCTCTGTCAAAGATCCTCATGCTGACACTGCACTACTCTGACCATGATTGCCTGCCCCCTGCACACATCCTGAACCCTCCTCTCCTGGGTCCCCCAGCTGAAATACATGTGACCATTGGACCTATTGTCTAGAAACTGTATCAGTGAAGACACCTCTGTAGAAGAAGTACCTGTCCAAACATCTCCATGCCTTATCATGATGATCAAGCGGAAGGAAAGGTCTCACCCCATAGGACAAGTACCTGCAGACCGACTCCAAGCCAAACCAAGGTGGAATGTGTGGCTCTCTGGTGCAACCTGGGTCAACATGAATATCGTGCTAACAAAATGGACTCCTAGGTCCCATGGAAAACTTGGAAGTTTATCACTTCCAATCTCCTCTAACTGCTTCTGTGTGAGACTGATCACTGTCAGAAGCCCTATGTGCTCATCTACTACCACCTGGACCATGATGCTCTCTCTCACACACCAAGTCTCAACTGCTTGCCTATGATGATCCATCTCTCTCCGGATGGATGCCGTAAAGGTACTCATGTAAGGTGGCCTCGACCTAGGCACTCTCCATGCTCTCAGCCACTGTCTATCTCTCCTCATGCAACTACTGATCTGGTGAAGGTGCTCAATCATAACTATGGGCTGCTGCAAAAAAGTGAAATATGCATACTCCCCTACGTGGGTCTCCTCCCCGCAATCCAATACATCTATCTGAACCTGACTGTATATCTCGGCATGTCTCTGTGCACTGTCACTCCTCACTGTATGCCCCTGCATACTCACATCATCTCCGACATACTGTTGTTGCCTTCTAGATCCTGGTCGTAATACTGGATCAACCTCTACCGGAAGGTTGACCTCTCTCGGAACACAAATGGAAGTGTTCCCCATCAATTGGTGCTCCTCTTCTAGACCACCAACATCCCCTAACCATGTGACCGAAGGATATATCAGAGTGTCCACTAGGATAGACGAAGTGGATCTCTGACGGATCTCCTCAAGAAACTCATATGTCCTAGACTCTTATTTTTGAAGGGCGGTCTGTGTGCCTCTCAAGAATCCTTGAGTGCTCTCCAACTCTTGCTCCCTCAGAGCCTCATGATACATCTCACCAACCCTCAGTAGATAATCCCTGTCTGTCAACAACTGCTGGTAGTCAGTCCTCATCACAGATACTCTCTCCCTGAGAGTATGAAAATCATCCATGGCAATCCCCTCATCTGAACTACCATGTGCCACTGATGCTCTCCAGCAGTAATCTGCCATCACTGCATGCATGCCATCAATACGTCTAGTGGTTTCCCTGATCATAGACTCACTAACTCTCAAGTGTGTTGCTAAGTGGTGTGACTCCTGATCATGGTCATGATGAGGTGTCATCTCAGACCCCTCACTTCTAGTGTGAGTCCTTCTAGTGCCAACTCTAGAATCCCCAAAAACACCCTCTGCATAAGATGATGCGTTGAACTGTCCACTGTCTATTGTGCTGCTGGGTACTCATGTATGCCACTGCATCCCATCACTAGATGTTATCTCCCCCTGAATCATATTGTATCCTGTATGTGCAACCGTATCCTCCTGTGCACTCAACCTGCTACAATCCTCTGCGCCTGGATCCCATATATTTGTGTCTAGACACATGCTATGGTCATCCTAAATACTAAAGAGTGCATCCTCATCAATGCAAGCTGAACCTGGAAGTAAGTGCTCCATCAACCTGTCAGCCTCTGCAATCTTCTCAATCAATGGGGTCTCCAATAGCTGTGACTCCATCTCCTCTAGCTGACCTGTATGTGTGAGGTCAAATGCCTGTACGTCATGTATCTCCTCCTGGATCTGTGGGTCTACCTGTCCATGGTGTGCATCCCTCACACTAGGCTCATCCATCATACCTGACATGCCACTGATCTCCTCATGTGATGTGGCTATCATGGGTGTCTGAACAGGTGAAAAATGTCTCACGAACCCCATAGGAAACTCCTCATGTGATGTGGCTATCATGGGTGTCTGAACAGGTGACAAATGTCTCACGACCCCCATAGGAAACTCATCGTCTCTAGATGCTAACACGTGTGACTCTTCACCAAAGTCACCACTATGCTGAGACGTAAAGACATCAATGGTATGTGATATGTCTGCTGATACACTGGCACTATCGTCCTATCCATCCAGCTGCCTATCCATTGCACAAGGGTCATCCTCCTCCTCAAGCGTGCAAGCATCCATAGCCTCTGTGCAAGAGTCATCATCACTATCCTCTGAGGTAGAGTCGCTATCACTAGCCTCTGTGCAAGAGTCACTGTCATCAACATACTATTCCAAATCCTCATCATTACTATCATAGTGCACCTCAATGATATGCTTCTTACCCTTACCCCTACACCTATGACCTGGTTCCCAAGGCACCTTGCAATTGTAGCAAAGTTGCTTGCTCATAATGGGTGTGGGGTTTCTCTGTGCTTCCTTCCATCTAGCTACTCTGGATCTGATTCCCTCTGCTATGCTGGTCCAATATGTCACCTCATCTTCGCTCCAACTGGGGTTTTTTATGGATATAAACTTGTGGAGCGTTATTAGAGGCCCAAGTCTCTCACAAAGTGCATGATATTCTCTTTCACAACTCACATATTTTCCAACAAAATCTATAGACCCCATCTTTCCTTATGGAAGATCCCTCAGGCTGTAAGGAGTCTAAGCTCTGATACCACTGTAATGATCCCAAGCCATTATGCAAGGATCATCACGGTTTTGGTGTCTTTTTAAAACTTTTCCTGAGTGAGGTATTTCGTCAAACACTTTGATGTCCTACTTGTTTAGATGTGTTTACTTGTTGAATGGCCTCTTGATTTCGGCCTTAGGGTTTACTGATGTGTTTATATGAATGTTTTCATCAATTAACAAGAAGAGACAACCATGGAACATACCTCAACCATATGCAATATGATAGACATGCCAAAACATCTCAAATAGCTTTTATTCATAAAATAGAGAAACCTGCTACAATGAAGATGCCGATTTGGAATGCTCAACAGATGGCCAAGAAGATAGACAATAGAGCTGCTACAAAATTCTCCTGAAAATACAAAATAAGCCTCCAAAGGTTGGATAAGAAATGAAGACTAATGCCACATCCTGCTGGATAGCTGAAGCTGCTCAACAATTCGGCCCTGGTGCCAAAGATGTCCAATCACCTCAAGAAAGATGCCAAACAGTAGATCGGGTGATGGTAAGAACAACCCAGGTGCCTGAATCTCCAAGATCCCTCTCAAACCCTGTAGATATGAACTCCTCCACTAAATGGTGCGCCCCACTAGATGACTGAAACCCTAATAATTCGACCTCTCTCCTAGAGACCTCCAGCAGCTCCACCAATCCACTAGAATGATAGATCGGGGCACGACAATGAATACCCAACTGTTCGAATCATCAAAATACCTGCTAGATCCTTAGATCTAGCTACCCTCCAAATAATGGTGTGCCCTCCTCTTGGGAAATCGCCCCACTCTCAATACAAATCAATCCTCCACTGAAAGACTCCGGAAAACCACCAAGAATGATGCCAAGACACCTGCAAGGAAAACCCAATACCTGGAATTCCCGAAATCTCTTCTCCTCAGCTAGAATGAATCCTCCCTCAATGGATGTTGCACCCCTCTTGCTGGAAACCCTCAACTGGTGCACCCTCTTTCTATCTGCACATGAAACTGATGTAGAATTCCCCTGCAACTGAGTAGATCTGGAACTAGAATGGTGTGGGAGCGTATTTCATCTCCGAGACCAAGCTTGGGACAAGGTAGGTGGAATCTTTCACCACCGAATCGTCCTCTAGGGTTTGTTAAGTCAAAACCCTCAAAACCCCCAATGTTGGGCTCACTAGCTAGAAGCCAGATATCAAAATAAGATCATACAT
>ML835464.1:41278-57780 GCA_009831015.1 Picea engelmannii | reverse complement strand
GTTTGGCACTTCATACGGCCCAGATCTATTCTTGCATTGGTCTTCATTGATTATTCATCCTTTGGATGCTTGTAGTCTTCTATTGGATCATTTTGTAGCAGCTCATATTATGTTTATGGGAGCCATCTGTTGAGCATTCCAGATCGGCCTCCTCATTGTAGCAGGTTCTTATTATTATGAATAAAGAGCAAATTTGAATCATTGTTGGGTTGTCTATTGCATTATTGGTCTTGCATATGGTTGAGGTATGTTTCATTGCTTATCTTCTTATCTATTGCTGCAAATACACATATAAATCATCAACATAACCCTAAGCGCAACCTAAAGGATCAAAGTAAACCAAGTGTTTGACGAAATGCCACAACTAGAAAAAGTTTAAAATTCATGCAAGACGTGATGTTCCTGGCATATTGGCTTGGGAACATTACAATGGTATTAGATTCCTGCCAGCCAGTGGGAATTAGCACATGCATGCAGAGCCATAGAGGGGTCTTCCATAAGAGGAGATGGATATTAAGGATTTTTCTAGAGAGACTGTACGTTGTAGAAGGGAATATTACTACGACCTTAGTGAGAGAGCTAGGGCTCAAGCAACATTTCAACAATATTTATCCATGAGAAATCCTAGGTGGAGCATAGATGAGATTACCTTTTGGGTCAACCAAACAGAGAAATACATGGCCACAACAACTAGATGGAGGGAAGCACAGAGTAACCCCACACCCAGTAGGAGCACACAACTTTTCTACAGTTGCAAGGTGCCTTGGGAACCCGATCATAGGTGTAGGGGAAAGGGTAAGAAGAATATTATTGAGGTGCGCTATGACAGTGATGATGAGGTGTGTGAGGATGGAGCGATATATTCTTATTTGGAGCAGTCTGATGATGATAGTGACTCTTGCACAAATGCTAGTGATTCTTGCGCATGTGAGGAGGATAGTGACCCTTGCACATTTGAGGGACAATTGAATGGACACGATGATAGGTGTTTCAGTAGACACATCATATACTATTGATGACTTTACACCTCAGTAGAGTGGTGACACTAGTGAGGATTCACACGTGCTAGCACCTAGAGATGACGAGCTTCCTTTGTTGAACGTGACACATTTGTCATCTTTCCAGACACCTATGACAGCCACATCACATCAGGATAGTCGTAGCATAGAGGAGCCGTACGTGAGGGATGCACACCATGGACATGTAGGTCCACAGATCCAAGAGGGGATATATGATGTACAAACATTTGATCCTACACTCACATATCAGCATGAGGAGTTTGAGTCACGGATTTTGGAGACTTCATTAGTTGAGAAAATTGTGGATACTGATAGGTTGATGGGGCACTTACTTCCAGGATCGACTTGCATTGATGAGGATGCACTCTTTATTAGTCAGGATGACCATAGCACGTGTCTGGACACATCTATATGGGATCTAGGCACAAATGATTGTAGCAGGGTGAGTGCACAGGAGGATACAGTTGCCCACACGGGATACAGTAGGATTCAGAGAGAGATTCCAGTTGGGGATGTTATGAAGTCGCATATAGGAGGACCCAGTAGCATAGTAGACAAAGATCAGTTCAATGTTTCATCTTTTGCAGAGAGTGTTGTTGGGGATTCCGGGGCTGACACTAGCAGTGGGGGATATGAGGTGGAACCTCAGCATGACTATGATTAGGAGTCACACTACTTGACTGGACAATTGAGAGTCAATGAGGGTATGATCATGGCAGCCACCAGGCGCATTGATGACATACATACATTGGTGGAAGGTTACTTCTGGAGAGAATAAGTGGCACATGGAAGTTTAGATGGGGTATTTTCCATGGATGATTTTCATACTCTCAGGGAGAGAGTGTCTATGATAAGGATTGACTACCAACAGTTGTTGACAGATAGGGACTACCTACTGGGGATTGGCGAGATGTATCACAAATCCTTGAGGGAGCAGGAGTTGGAGGTGGACCGACTCACTCGGGAGTTGGAGAGCACTCGGGGATTCTTGAGAGGCACACAGACAACCCTTTAAGAATCAGAGTCCAGATCAGAGGAGCCTCCTGAGGAGATTTGTCAGAGATTCACTTCATCTATATTTGTGGATACTCAGATATGTCAGTCAATCACATTGCCAAAGGATGTTGGTGGTCTAGTAGAGGAGCACCAGTTGATAGAGGACACTTCCATTTGGGTTCCGAGAGTGGTTGACCTTCAGGTAGAGGTTGATCCAGTAGTATGCCCAAGATCTTCGATGCAACATGAGTATGCGGGAGATGACATGAGTATGTCAGAGCATACCATGAGGAGTGATAGCTCGCAAAGACATGTTGAGATGTACGGTGGGATTCAGAGGGGTATATTGCCTTGCAGAGAGGAGACACACTTAGGAGAGCATGCATATGTTACTCCTTTGCAGCAACACCTAGTTGTGAGAGATCACCTTCACCGTTTCAGCAGTTGCGTGAGAGATGAGAGATGGAGGTGGGTTGACCAATAGTTGGAGGAGTTACTTCCGGTTGTGCCTGATGATTGGGGTTTAGTGATGACTATAGGTGAGCAGTGATCATGGGTAACAGTAAACGTGATTTTGGTCGAATCCTTGGGATTGAA
Source organism: Picea engelmannii (assembly GCA_009831015.1). Lineage (NCBI taxonomy): Eukaryota > Viridiplantae > Streptophyta > Pinopsida > Pinales > Pinaceae > Picea > Picea engelmannii. The sequence goes on along the minus strand of ML835464.1, from coordinate 55,168 downwards.
CAAGGTAGGTGGTATTTTGCAGTCCTACGGTCAGCTACAGATGTCTCTGTTATCCTTTTTCGACACTTTTATCATGGACAGCCACATGAGGAGAGATAGACAGTGGCCAAGGACATGGGGAGTGGCTAGGCCGAGACCACCTGACATGAGTGTTTTTATGGAATACATCCAGATAGAGGTGGGTCGTCATAGGCAACTAGTTGAGACTTGGTACGTGATGGTGAGCATCAGAGGCCAGGTGATATTAGATGAGAACATAGGGCTTTTGACAGTGATCAACCTCACACAGGAGCTGTTAGAGGAGATTGGAAGTGATAAACTTCCAAGTTTTCCATGGGATCTGGGAGTTCACTTGCTTAGCAGGATGTTTCACTACATGATGACCTAGGTTGCGCCAAAGAGCCACATACTCCAATAGGGTTGGTTTGGAGTGGGCCTGCAGGGATTTGTCCGATGGAGTGAGGCAACTTTTCACTCTTGATCATCATGATCAGACATGGAGATGGTTGGGCAGGTACTACTTCCACAGAGATGTTTTTACGGATGCAGCTTCTGGACAACAGGTACAATTTCCATAGGTACTTCAATTTGAGGATCCAGGAGTGGAGGATCCAGTATATATACAGGGGGCAGTCAGGTAGGGTCAGCATAGTGCAGTGCCAGCATAGTGATCTTCTATAGGGACTAGCATGGGACCTAGGGATAGCAGGGTTGAGCATTTCGCTAACTAACAGGGGCGAGTGGACCTTTGCAGAGGAAAGTTGTTATGACTTTCCATTGAGCTTCAGTGTTGAGGAGAGCACATCACTTGAGGGTGTCTCACGAAGGTCTTGCAGTACCTCATTTTGGCATCAACATGTGCAGTTGATGGAGGCCGTGTTGATCTTGATAGTATCTTGGAGGATGGACTCATTCTGGGATGAGGCCATGTGTCATGTGCAGGAGATTCACAGAGTTGATATATTTCAGGATTATGCTTCCCAGGGGATTGCAGTTCATGTCTTGATATGGGACCCAGGGGGCAGAGTTCGTGATAGTTCATCTTTGGATGGGGTCCACTATGTGTCCCACAGGTGGACACAGGATCCTGGTATTATACTTAGAGGGATTTGGTTATTTCTTGAGGACACGCAATATTCTAGCAGGGAGGATTGTAATGTCCCCACTTTGCGACATCATTACATTACAGAGGGTTATGATGACCAGAGTAGTCAGTTGGAGATTATAGCGAGTACATGAGCTATTGAGGGATATTTTGGGGTCCATCTTGCATCGATCATCCTATTTCATCATTATGATCCATTCCACACATATCGGATTTGGTTCCATTGCATTCTGACGATTTCCATGATTTTGAGTATTTTGAGCTATAGGTTAATTAAATTCACTGAAGAGGTCATTTTGGGCACAATACTTGGAGGAACCTCTCAATGTAATAGCTCATCAGATTCGGGAGGAACAACACTATAGGATAGGATGATGAGAAGTGACTTTTAGTGGCTAGGGAAGCCACAAGGAGAGATAAGGTGCTTTTCAGAGGTAAAAAGGTTAATTAATTAATTAATAATTAAAAAATAAAAGTCACTTTGGAGAGACAAGGTGGGCAGGAAGTATAAAGAAGAGGCAATGGCCTCTATTCTCTCATTCATTCATGTATGATTATCTTTTGATATCTGGCTTCTAGCTTGTGAGCCCATACCTTGGGGGTTTTGAGGGTTTTGACTTAACAAACCCTAGAGGACGATTCGGTGGTGAAAGATTCCACCTAGCTTGTCCCAAGCTTGGTCTCGGGGATGCAATACTCCCCCACACCATTATAGTTCATATCTACATCAGTGCAGGAGGGTTCTACACCAGCCACATGCATAGGAAGAGAGAGGGCGCACCAGTGGAAGATTCCAACAAAGGGGGTGCACTTGTGGAGCTAGGATCATTCGTTTTGGTTGAGGAGAAGAGATTCCGAGAATTCCAAGTATTGGGTTTTCCTTGCAGGTGCCATAGCGCCATTCTTGGTTGCTTCCTGAGGTATTTTGATGGAGGATTGATTTGTATTGAGAGTGGGATGATTTCCACAAGATGAGGGCGCATCATTCTTTGGAGGGTGGCAAGATCCAAGGGTCTAGTAGGTCCTTTGACGATTTGAGCACTTGGGTTTTCATTGCCATGTCCCGATCTATTATTCTAGCAGTTTTGTGGAGATTTTGGAGGTCTCTAAGAGGGAGGCCGAATTATCTACGGTTTTAGGCATCCAGGGGGTGCGCCATTCCTTGGAGGAGAGGCAGATCCATGAGTTTGAGAGGGATCTTGGAGATTTGAGCACCTGGGTTCTTCTTGCATTTACCCGATCTAATGTTTGGCATATTTACTAGAGGGTTTGGACATATTTGGCAGCAGGTCTGAATTTTTGAGGCTATTTAGTGTTCCAGCAGAGTGTGGCATCATTCAGGTTAGGGGTTTGGCACTTCATATGACCCATATCTATTCTTGCATTGGTCTTCATTGAGTATTTATCCTTTGGAGGCTTGTAGTCTTCTATTGGAGCATTTTGTAGCAGCTCGTATGATGTTTATGGGAGCCATCTGTTGAGCATTCCAGATCGGCCTCCTCATTGTAGCAGGTTCTTATTATTATGAATAAAGAGCAGATTTGAATCATTGTTGGGTTATCTATTGCATTGTTGGTATTGCATATGGTTGAGGTATGTTTCATTGCTTGTCTTCTTATCTGTTGCTACAAATAAACATATAAATCATCAATATAACCCTAAGCGCAACCTAAAGGATCACAGTAAACCAAGTGTTTGACGAAATGCCACAACCATAAAAAGTTTAAAATTCATGCAAGACGTGATGTTCCTGGCATATTGGCTTGGGAACATTACAGCTTGGATATTATACCTCTCCACCTGATCATATCTGGGGGAAATGACAGGATGCCCTAGTAAGCTGGTACCCATAGGGTTTGAGTTGCCACTGGGGGGATTCATGAGAAGCCATTGTCCGCTCCCACCATACATACCACTTTCCATCTTTCTCCCACTCATCCATCCCATTACACTGGTCTGGGAATTGGGTTGGCCAAATATTTAAGGGTTGTACCATACCTTGTGGGAAGAAGGGGCTAAAGGCCCAAATGGTAAAAGTAGCTGGCAAAAGATAGAAGCCAAAGAATGAAACCTTGAAATGCTTCACCGGGGGAACCCCGAGAAATCAGTAAAAAGCTTCTCAGCAAGAAACATAGGGACCCATAAAAATAATAAAACAAGACCTAGTTAGAGGATAGGGGGTCTCATCATGAGCCAACCTATTAGGTCCATGGGCATGTAGCGGTATGGCACTACCAACAGTTGGTCACAACACCAGGGTAGTGGCTCTTGGTGGCATATCCAAGAGAAATGGGGTCTCATCACGAGCCAACCTTCTCATTTCCGTGAAATGCTTGTGGGTAACATTGCCACCCTAGTAGAAAAAATCGTCGATTAATTGGCAAAAATCGCAATTTTTTCGCTGCCCTGATTTTTTGAAAACAAAAAATCGTGATTTTTTAAAGTTCGAAAAAATCGCCAAAAATCGAAAAAATCGTCATGTTTGTCTAGCCTGCAAGATAAAAGGCCCGATTTGGTTTTTTTTGGCTCATTATGTTTTGCATTTTTTGTGGAACAGCAAGGGAAGAGGTTTGTGGAGGCCATCAAGCATATTTGAGGTTTGCAAAGGTAGGGTATTGAATTCATCCACACCACTTTCTACACATGATGAGCTAGTTGAAAGTGTAACACCACTTTCTACACATATTGGAGTAGCTAGTCCTCCATCCAGAATTGATGCCCGACCAGGACCTTTTGCCTCTGGTTCAAGGCCTAGCAAACAACCCCTGATTGTTTCCCATAAAAGGGGGAGAGGGAATTGATAATTTGATATCATATAGCTAGTTGCTAGTTTTGGGACATATACATTTATATATGTGATCATTGATGTCATTTTGTATTGGTTTCAGACTTTCAGTAATGACTTTGATGTATTGGTTTTTATTTAGCATCCACTATATCATATATATCAGTTCTTTCTCCATATTTATGTGCCTATGTGTTTATATGATGTTGTTGTTGCTTTATATATTGAAAAATGTTTAAAATTTTGGAAAAAATGAATAAATTATGTATTTTTTAATGTTTGTCGAGTTCTTCCGATTTTTTCCGAGGTGATGCTTTCAAGACCCTTGCTGATTTTTTGTCGATGTCGAGTTTTTATTCTAGGATTGCCACCACTTCTCACCACGCTAGGGTAGTGTCCCCTAACTAGCTTCTTGAAAGAAAAAGAAATAAGAATAAAGACAAAAGGCATGAATGGGCTTGGAAACATTTGCATCCATGACAGGTGCAACTCACCCTCTACAGATGCACCCACAGGTAAGCCATACATTTCCCTGCTATCACTGCACACCTTGCCCAGACATCCCTTACCACCTCATCCACTCACATGGATTAGATTTGATTTCTCCCGGAAACATCCCACATCCAGTAAGCATTAGCCCAATAGGACGCCCTAGCATTTCCTCCAAACTTCGCTTGTAGATTAGTATAATGTATTTGAGTACTTGTCCGGGTCAAGGGGGTTTTATGCACATGTTTGATAACTTGATGATTAGGTGTGATTGGCATTGCTATGATCCCAGTGACTTATGATCCCATTGAGGGTGCATCTGTTGATGTTACAAGACCATACTCGATGGACATGTACCCTTATGGACAGGTACACATGGGGAGATGATCAGTTCGGACCTCCATGGGGCTAAAATCCCACCAGATGGACGCTGAGACCCCAACAAGGGGCAGAGACAGATCAGAGGATTGCACCGGAGAAAGAGGAGGGAGTTCCACCAGAGGCAGCTTGGGTGCCTAGGGGGGTTGTGCCCTTTCCACAAGGATGTAGGCCTTGGAAAGCCCATGACATCACCCAAGACACCCATGATGTCATCCGATGCTTTTGGAGGTTTTGGGATGCATTTGTGTGCCAAGTGGCAGGTTCCTGAGGCCCAAGAAGGCCTAACATTTTGCCCAAGGAGGCCAACGTTTCCCTAAAAGGGCCTAACGTCACCCTAAAAGGGCATGATGTCATCATTTATGCTTGATTTAGTGTTTTAATTGTGACATTTAATGTAAAACAATATTTTTGATGTAAACTGGCCATGTCGGCCTTTTTTGACCCAAAGTAAAATTAAAGGTCAATGATACTGTATAAATAGAGAGCCAAAACTCTCATTTTATCATCATCTTTCACTCACACTTGTGTGAGGTCTGAAATTTGCGGCCCTCATTAGGGTTTTTGGACTGAAAATTAGTGCGCAGTTGTTGGAGGAAATCTATTTTTGGTGAATTTTGCATTTTTCTTGGTGGAAAGTCTACAACTAGGGTTTTGCTTGATGATGCTTGGTGAATGTGAGTAAAATTCTGCGATTCTTCTCTTACTTGAATGGTTATGGTGTTTTACTTTTCATTTTGTTAATACTTATGAAATTGCTAGCCTAAACCCTAGGGATCAAGCACATGTTATTGTCCTTGTTCTAATTTGCTATCCACCTACTAGATTGTGCCAAGGAGTCGTTTCATTGAAGCCATTGTTAGGGCCTTGCCTTTGAAACACCCTAGCATTTGTTACTTCATCCTAGCCCATTTTAATTTATCATTGAGTTAAAGAGGGAGGAAAATCTACTAAGGCCTAGGGTTACCTACACCTTAGTAGTCGTTTTCCCCTAAGGTTTGGTGGTTGAAGCCTCGGTTTTTCGACACTTCATCCATCAATTCCTCTTTTTTTTGGCTCTATTAATATCATCTTTCTCCTTCAATTCTTGCAGCCACTTATTGACCCCATTTTTCCTTATGAAAGCACTAGTATAAGATCTCTCTCTTGAGTGTTTTGATCACAACCTTCAAACATCTAAATCTTTGAACAAACTACTAACACCTTCTAACCCTAGATTAGCTTGATCTCCTAACCTTGTTGCTGCTATTATTCAATTAAGTTACAACCATATTTTGCAGCATTTAAAGCTTCTCAAAGCGATTGAAAAGATTGACTAATGCGTAGCCTTATTTGCTTCTGATGAATGTTGGTGTTATGACATTGATGATTAATCATTCCTGCTCATTTTGAAGCTTTTCCAAGGCATTAATTGTGAAGTATTGTCTTGTAATTATTGCTGCTACACATCTTTGTTTACTTCATCAATATATTAGTCAATTGCTTTTATTGAGAAAGTCTCTGGTTATATGAAGTACTAACCAGCAAGTGCTCTTGCAAATATAGTTTTATGTTTCTTTGTTTTGGGCAGGTACACTTCTGGTTTATTATCTCTTTATTGGTTGTTTAACCGAACTTTCTGATCAGTGGTGATTTGTGAGAGGGAACCTGTTTACTTGGCCTTTATCCTTCACCTTCTCAAAACCCTAGGTCACCGGGGACGTCTCCCCTGGGCCTACCACCCTAAATAGAAAGATACATCCTATTGAGGTGATAGTGATAGGATAGTCTCCCGTTATGCCAATTTGTCTTCATTTGCCTTTCCCTTTTATCCAAGTACAAATTGCGCGATAATAGGTCCCATTACTACTAAATCAACTAACATATTAATTCAAATGTAGAAGATACATGCAACATGATAGACACACTCAACATTCAATAATAGCATTAAAATTGTAAATGACATAGTGATAAAAACACTTATCTTTTAAAAATGATTTGCAAAACTGACTACAAACGAAGGATGTTCCACCAAGGATGTTTTGCTACTCAAATTCTCTCAACAACAGGTCACCCTTGAGCTATGTCTATGAATCCACAAGGATGGAGAGGCTCCTACGAGTGTCTGCAATCCATTATAATAGCTCAAAACTGAACTAAACATAGTGATGTGACTCCTACAGCGATTCCAACCACCCAAATATCATCCCCATCAGTCTACACAAGCCAAGGGATGAGATTTCCTTCTTTGCACTGTAGTCCCTAAGACAATCTCCATCCCCTCTAGGGCTCCATCATAGACCTATCATGAATCTCTCTACCGTGGGATCCATGAAATCGAGCTATAACAAAAATTCTCACAGAGCATTTACAAACGCTCTTTGGGCAATTTCTCACAAAAAAATCACTCACAGGCATAACAACTATATTCTTAGGATAATTACCAGCTTTAACAAGTTGCCTTCAATACATAGTTTGTTTGGCCACATTTTTTCAACACTCAGCTCTGGTTTTCCTCACTTCTTGCTAACTGTAAAAACTACTCTTCTTCCTACTCAGATTTCCTCTTCCCTTATGCTTCCTTGACTCTTACTCTTCCCACAAGGATGATTACACTCAATCCATGATGTCATAAATGAGTGGGCTGACTTCCTCACCCAAATTATCACATGAATTCAATGATTGAGTGTTGAATAAGTCAAAGGGATAAATAGAAAAATGACAAACTGAGTAATGAAGGTGGCTTAAGAATCAAGGTATATGGAAAGCCCCTCAAAACCCCCATTAAGACCCCTCTCTTCTGTAATCATAGGCCCCCATTAATTTGGTCCCTGCTCGTCAACCAATTGTGTATTTCATTTTATTATTTTTCAATGTACAATGTTTACATATTACATCACTTGGCCCTTGGCCGTTCATAATTTTTACAATTATATAATGCTACATCGAGGATAAGAACTAGGGTGTTAGAGATTAGCTACTATGTCAATAACAGGGGTTATCCAAGACACCAAAGTGCACATTGCACCACTTTTACATTCTTCTTGGCTCATGGGGACATACTCCCCATTCCAATAATTGTTCACCAAGGTTTGTAAATAAAAACTAGTCACCTTGTTACATATTGAAGATATGCTGGATAAACAAGAAACTTATTGCCATTGGGTTGTCTTCTCTATCAATAAAAGGGGATATCCAAGCCACCAAAGTGCACATTGCACCAGTTTTACATTCTTCATGTCTTGTGAGGATCCTCATTCCAATAATTGTTCAACAAGTTCGTAAATAAAAACTAGTCACCTTATTACATATTGAAGATAAGCTTTCCTTATTTGTGTCCCGAAGTCAATTTTAAGGGAGGATATTGGAGATATGTTGTCTAAGCTCATCTTGTGACCACAATGGACCACTAAGGGTGTTTAATGAATGAAATTTATGGTCCAATAGGTCCACAGATCGAGCTTAGCCAACATATCTCCAAAATCCTCCTTTAAAATTGACTTGGGGACAGAAATAAGGGAAGTTGGCATCAAGTATATTTGACCAAGTAAATGTTACATTTGAACATTAACCTCCTTCTGAGTTGTATTGTTATTGTTGGGTTTAAAAGTCTTAGAGTTCTCTTGATGATAAGGTATTAGTCTTTAGTTAAATATTTTTGCAAAAGACATGCAAAACCACTATCATAGAGGTTAAAATAGAGCACAGTTTGAACATGAACCGAACTTCCATAGAAGAGTTGGATCTTTGAGGGAGTTCTCTTTAGATGCTCACTTATACAAACACACGAGAAATGGGTTGCATTTAGTGCGAACCTCTCTTATCACATACAAAAATTCAACCAAAATCCTAAACAAACTTCCCAATATGTGCATGAGAATGTGTTGGTAGCCTGGGAAATTACAACAAAAGAGGATATTTATGTTGAGAGGCAAAGTATGAGTCAAAGTTTTTAAACCAATGTTGTACATAAGCATGACCTCATGTAGTCATCCATACTCCATCCCAAAACATGACTTGGGTTGTGTTATCGCGCAGTTTGTATTTTAGGTCTCAGGCTATAGGATAGTGGACAAACTGGCGTAACAGGAACCTTCCCCACCCAATGTCACCTCGCTGGGGAGGTTCTTTCTGTTTAGGGAGGTTAGCCCAGGGGAGACGTCCCCGGTAACCTGGGGTTTGAAGAGGCAATGGATATAAGGTCAAGAGTTAAAGTTTTCCATCCTCGAAGGTTACCACCAGTATCAGATAATCCGGCTAATCAGCCAATAAAGAAGTGAAGTCCCTGTTGGAAACACCTGCCTGGAACAAGATGATAACAATGCAATACGATATTTGCAGGCTATAACTCAAAGGGTTAGTACTTCTTAACTATCTGATTTCAATTAATAAGCAATGTACTAGACAAGATGAAGTCAACGTTCTACTAAATAGTCTATGTAAGATCACCAATTCATCAATGTCTACAAAAATGACCAAGCCAACAGTATTTCCTATCAATAATTGTTCAATAAATGTTTGACATCATCAATTTAATAGCTTATTTAATGGTCAAAAGGGTTGTTGCGTCAGGTATGACGTCAACCTAGGTTAGTAGCGTTAGGGTTAGTTTAGGGTTTCAACGATTAAAGTTTGAAAGATGATTTTTGTACACTTCAAGCTCAACGTTGGAGGAAATACCAGTGCCTTAGGGTAAATGGAGTCAAAGAAAGGGAAAAAAAAATCTCGGGAGGACTTAAGCTTAGAGACTGGAAGGTAGGGTTCCAAGGTGTTGCAATGGCAGGGCCTTGGAATCAAAACCCTAAGGGAAGGAGGCTCACTCCGGTGTTTCTTAAGCAAGGCCTCGTGCTCCTTCCTCTTTCTCTAAATGCACTTGGCAAAACGGCTAGCTTCAAAGCACAAGTTTAAGGGAGAAGGTGTTGCAAAGGCAAGGCCTTCAAACCCTAGGAGGAGAAAACCCTAGGTGTAGTCTAACTAGGCCAGGACGTCTCCTCTTTTCAACCTATAACTTCAACGCTAGCTCAGAAAAGGGAGAAAAAGTGTAGCAACGACTAGGCTATATCTTCCTTCTTCAATGGCTAAAATTATTTCTCAAACAAGGGGACATATAGCAATGACCTACTTGTGTGCTTGCTACCTAGGGTTTCAATATTCAGCAATATAATAGAAAATGTAAGAAATTAATCCTACAACCATTCACTTAAGAAGTTTTGCATGAAAAATTCACTTACATATCATGAAGAATTCATAATCAAACCCTAGTTGTAAACCTTCCTTGAGAGAAACACCATATATGCCAAGAGAAATCCTCCAAGAAGACTTGTGCCTCACTTGAAACACCAAGAATACCAAACAAAGACTAAAAGATAGTATCTCACAAGACAGTGAGTTGTGTTATGTTAAAATGAGGGAAAAACGTCCTCAATATATACCAATTCATGACCTTTTAATTAAAAAATAGGTCATTAAAACATCCGACAAGGCTGACTACAAAATTTACACTGTTTTACATTAAATGCTAGACAAATGACATAAAATGAGCAAAAGGTGGGACGTGAAGCCCTTCTGAGGGAGACGTTGGCCATTTTTGGGCATATCCAGCCTCCAGAAGTGAGACGTTAGCCCTTCTAGGGCTCCTCCAAGCTGCCACACGTGCCAATAGCCTCAACACACTGCCACACGCTCAAGATAACATCTAACTCTCCTAGGTGACATCCTTTCCATCAAGGGGCAAACGTTCCATCTGAAGTGGGTGATCCCCCCTAGGTCGGGCTCAACCAAAGTGTCCTGGGTGGAACGTCCTTCTTTCTTCATGTGCAAAGGCTCATCATAACGTTGTCTTGTCTCTGCCATCCCAACAACCATCTGATGGGATCTTCAGCCCCATGGAGGTCCGAGCTAATCATATCCCCATGTGTATCGGTCCACTGGTACCTGTCCGTCGGGTATGGTACTGCACATCAAAAACTTCGCCCTCCATGGGCTCATTAGTCCTCGGGATCATAGCAATGCCAATCATATCTCATCATTAAATTTATCAAATACATGCATAAAACCCCTAGCAATCATCTAATAGCTCAAAGACATTACACTGACCTACTATACAAAGTTGAAGAAAGAAACAGAATGACCTATTGGGCCAGTATCCATAAGAAGAAGAAAGTTTCTGAAGAATATTATTCAAGTCATGTACTGGAATTGATATGGTCTAAGAAAGTCCAGTCATAATGAAGACCAGGGGTAGGTATTGTCCGTGGGTGCCTTTGTAGGAGGCGAGTTGTACCTGTCATTGATGCAGTTTTTTCCAAGCCCCTTATTGCCATTATTCTTTCCTTATTTATTACCTTTTCTTTCTTTTTACTTCAAGGTCTGACCAGAGGACACTGCCTTGGCATGGTGACCAGAGCTGACAGTGTTACCCACTAGTATTTTCGCAGAAATGATAATGTTGGCTCGTGATGAGACCCCCTTCCCCTTGGCCATGAAACCAAAGGTCATTTCCCTGGCCTGGTAACCAGATAATGGCAATGTCATACTGCTAGATACCTATGAACATAATGGGCCGACTCGTGATGAGACCCCCCATCCTCTTGGTTAGGTCTTGTTTTATTATTTTTCTTGGGGTCCCTTTTGTTTCTTATCAAGAGGCCTTTTATTGCCTTCTCGGGGATCCCTGGGTGAAGCATCTCTAGGTTTTATTTCCTATGGATTTTATCTTTTACCATCTGTTTTTACCCCATGGGCCTTTAGCCCCTTCTTCCCACAAGACAAAGTGTAACCCTCAAAGGTCATCCTAATGCCCAGACTAGGGGAATGGGATGGATGTAAGGGAGATAAGATGTAAAGTGATAGTATGGTGGGAGCGGACGATGGCTCTTCAAATCCCCCCTAGTGGCTAACCAAAACCATGGATACCAGCTTGCTAGGGCATCCCGTTAATCCCCCCAACAATGGTCAAGTGGGTTAGTGTAAGATCCAAGCAGTGGTCAGAAATGTAAGGAGCCCGATGCATATATAAGAAAGTTATAATGATCAAACATGACACATACCATGATACCTGGACCAATTACCTCATGGAGCAAGAGTCTTCTCTGATGCAAGTCCAAGCCGATGGTGATGGATGTTGCTGCTGCTGACAGGAAAAATCTGGCGAAGAAAAGAAGGATGGGCCCTCTAGGTCCATGCTCAGGTCAATCCTTCTCTTGGTACTCCATTTTTAGGACCTGTGGGCCTCGAGACATGATCCCTAGTTATCCCTAGAAATCGGGGATAACATATGGCTCCAACTCGGGGACATGTGCTCACCGTAGAGCGCATGAGAACCTCAGCATCTCTGGCATAAACTTGCAGACCTGCTCAAACTTGAAAAGATACATCAACAACAAAGGTGGGGTGGTATTGCCACCCCAAAAAATATAACATGTATACATATGAAATAAAACAATCAAATGCATATGAGGAAACAAACATGAAATGTAGATGGTATAATACACGGAAAATGCCTACCTACTCATACTTACCTGTACAGTCATGTCCCACCACCTTGGTGGGGTTTGAGGAGGCGTCCGTTGATGGGTAATGGGTGCCTTCTTCCTTCCAAGGTAGACAAGTAGTACGAGTTATCTACTGATTCCATTCCGACCTTGAAAGGTCCGAGCCACGATTGTGTACTCCCTTTTACGTTAGTTGGCTCTCCTTTCTGAGTATCCCACATCCATACTAGCTCCCCCTCCTTGTATTTTTGGATCTTGTGTTTGGTGGTTCCTTGAACAACCCTGCTGTACTATACTGAGGGAGCTGGGTGGGCTTTTGGTGTAAAGGATTCCTGTTGGGACGGATGGATTTGCACGTTTTCTTCATTCTTTTGTCATTTTAGTATCTTCACCGTCCCTACTTCTTTGTTCTGAAACTGATCTAGGAGTTGCTGATATTCCTCTTTCTTGGGCCACTCAATCTAGTCAAAGTCTTCTTCTGCAGCAAATGGCATATCTTCTGGAGAATATTCTTGAAGAGTGTGTACCACATCTTTCTGCGCTTCATTTACAGAAGGAACGACATCTTGTACATGGTTTCCAGTTATCGACACATTGAGTAAGCGTCCAGTTGTTCCATCTTTCAAAGGCAATCGCAAAAAGGTGAGATCCATCTCAAGGGATCCGCCTATCATCGCACCAAACTTCCTAGACAACAGCATTCCCCACACATCCGGGACATCGACGACTATAATATCTATGTGAATGGTCTTCTCGGGGAATTCTTTCAACTGCACTTTGACATTTTCAACTACACCATGTGTGGGTATTGCTTTGGATTCAAATACACACACATTTCTGTAAGGCCTTGTTACCTTCAGGCTTGTTGACCGCCCATTTATCAACGGTGGTCAACTCATGAGCCATGAAGATGCATCACCAGATGCATATTTGATGAAGACAGTTTTGGTTCTACTTGGGTATCTGATGCCCCAGCATAAAAATTTGTAAACGAAATTTCTGCACCCCTGCGTGGGTTGATAATGTAATAAGTCTGCATGGATCATAGTTAGGTCAGGCACCTTGGGTGTTTCCATTAGGGGAGTTCCTTTCACCGAGGGTTTTTTATCCTCAGGTTGTCGACCGGGCTTTAGGGCCTGACCGACTTCCCTTGAGTTTTTCCCTCCTCACATGCAATAATTTCCTCCAAAGTGGGGAAAGGCGCTCTAATGGTCTCATTTTTTGGTAGCCTTTGTTTAAGAATGTTGTAAATTACCATGCCAGACAATGTAGAAATTTTCGCGGAATTTCGTCGAGTCTAGATAGGTTTTTTTTAATTAATTAAATTTTTAATAATTTAATTAATTAATTATTTTTTGAGATAATATTGTAAAAAATGGATCTTTGGGTTTTTGATAGGGGTATTTGTGCTCAAAATAAATGTAATAGCACCCCCTACACCCATAGACCAAGTTTCAACTCAGTCGGACTAAGTTTACTATGTCTTAGTCCACTCAAAGTCAGTCTTAGTCAAAACAACAATTTTAATTGCTAAAGTGACATTAGTCAAATGTCAAAAACATTGTAATTTTGAGTTAGTGAGTGGATGTTAAGGTGGAAATGAGCAAGTTAGACCCTCCTAACCTACCCAAACCCATCCTAACCTTTTCCCAACTTAATTC
>ML835464.1:22183-35182 GCA_009831015.1 Picea engelmannii | reverse complement strand
TCAATATTCCAAGGAATGGGCAGCAGCTCAAACTCTTCTTCAGATGAGCAACTTGGTGTCCAAAGGGACACCCTCTGTAACGTATCTCTAACCCTACTCCTTGTATTTTCAATTTTGTATTATTTCATTTATAAATGTTAATATGAACTTAGAATCATTTTTATGTATCATAGATTCATTTATGTTGTAGATTCGATTATGTACTTAGAAATTTTTTCTTGTATCATAGTTTCATGTTGTAATTATATTGTTGTACTTTAGATATTTCATTTTGTAAATGATTTTTATAGCATTGATTTCATTTATCATGTATGAATGTGTACTAATGTTAATTTTTTGGTGTTCACATTGTGGGAGCACTATCTTTGTAGATGCTGGATTCTCGTATGCTCTCCGTCTCGAAGTGAGAAGATCGACCACACGTCCCCATGTGGAGACAGATGTTGACCGCCCATTTAGCAACGGTGGTCAACTCATGTGCCATGAATATGCATCACCAGATGCATATTTGATGAAGGCAGTTTTGGTTCTACTTGGGTATCTGATGCCCCAGCATAAAATTTTGTAAATGAAATTTCTTCACCCCTGCGTGGGTTGATAATGTAATAAGTCTGCATGGATCATAGTTAGGTCAGGCACCTTGGGTGTTTCCATTAGGGGAGTTCCTTTCACCGAGGGTTTTTTATCCTCAGGTTGTCGACCGGGCTTTAGGGCCTGACCGACTTCCCTTGAGTTTTTCCCTCCTCACATGCAATAATTTCCTCCAAAGTGGGGAAAGGCGCTCTAATGGTCTCATTTTTTGGTAGCCTTTGTTTAGGAATGTTGTAAATTACCATGCCAGACAATGTAGAAAGTTTCGCGGAATTTCGTCGAGTCTAGATAGGTTTTTTTTAATTAATTAATTAATTATTTTTTGAGCTAATATTTTAAAAACTGGATCTTTGGGTTTTTGATAGGGGTATTTGTGCTCAAAAGAAATGGAATAGCACCCCCTACACCCATAGACCAAGTTTCAGCTCAGTCGGACTAAGTTTACTATGTCTTAGTCCACTCAAAGTCAGTCTTAGTCAAAACAACAATTTTAATTGCTAAAGTGACATTAGTCAAATGTCAAAAACATTGTAATTTTGAGTTAGTGAGTGGATGTTAAGGCGGAAATGAGCAAGTTAGACCCTCCTAACCTACCCAAACCCATCCTAACCTTTTCCCAACTTAATTCAACCTATTTACTCACCCCCTCACCCATCTAAACCTTGCCCTAAGGGGGAAAACGACCCACCACTAACCAACTCCTTGAATTATGCCTTGAAACTTGGAGTGGGCCCCTCTCACATGAGGTGCGGCCCCCCAGCCTTCCAAAACCCTAACTAATGCTAAAAACCTAACTCTAGACCTAACCTAACCTCTCCTAAAGCTCACGCCCTCACTAGATTAGCGCCCCCATTGGTAGAGAATCACTCCAACTCACCCAAAACCTAACCAACTCTCTATTTTTAGCAAATGGGCCCTCCTCTTTTGACTATTGCGCCCCCCTTGGATGGTTATCTAACCTATCTTTGGATTACACCTCACCCACTCATCAATACTTGCTTCAAACCCTAGCTTGGGCGCCCCTCTCTTAGAGATTGGTGCTCTTGCTCTTGTTTTAACACTTGGCACTCATCCAAGTGCTTTCTCTTGACCTCTAGGGGTATAAAGAGAAGCCTCCCTCACCTCTTTTACTTACCATTCTTTGAGCTAATGTTATGCTACTGAAATCTTGCCATCTCCTTGCTCTTGCCATCTTTCATTCTCTCATTTTCTCTTGAGATCTTTGGACCAATTAGTTGCCCAAGGTTCTCACATTTTTGGATGCAATAAGAAAAGATTTGGAGGAACTTTGGATCTACTAAGATTAGCCTTGTATATTAACTAAACATGAGGTGATCTTGTTCTTTTGCATTGTGTGATTTTATTTGTTAGCATCTTGGGTAAATTAGTTTACTTGGGTAGGTCAAATAAACATTAGTGTTGATGATCTATGTATTGTTGATTAGATAGGGTTATGAATTAGTTCATTTTTTCTATACTAATCACCATACTATGCTGCTATGAACTCACATTGTGTTTAGTGTGCAGATTTGCTTCACAGGTTGTAGTTTGGAAGAGACTTTAGAGCAGATTTCAACCATTACTTGCATAAACTCCTTGCACTTTCTTTTGTATCTGATATATTGTTGTCATTCCATATTATTTTCTGTAGCTAGCCATATCTTAGATAGGTCAAAAAATTAATTTTATATTTCTGATTTCTTTGCTGGATATTTCTGTGTAAAAACAGAAAATTTTTGTAACATATTTGGTGTGTTTTGCAGCATTTCCAGCAAGCTTTTGCTTGCTGTTTTTTGCAGGTTAGTGACAGATATAAGGGGTTATGATGCCCACAAACACCTAGGAGGCTTCCCAACACACTTCTACTTAGTTGGGTAACACTTTTCTCCTTCTCTCCTTCAAATTTCTAAGTTTCTTCAATATTTCCTTCACTTTTTGGGGCCCTAATTCATAAGCTAGCTTAGATTAGTTTGTTTATTCTTTAGCTTAGTTTATTCTTTGTCCATAATATTGTTAGTTTAGTTTTCCTTTCATTTCATTAAGTTATTGTAATTTAGCTAACTCCTCTTTGGCCAATAAAGGAAGGCTTGCATCCACCTTGGCCATTGTAGGTTGTTTCATTATTTCATTAAGTTATTCTTTAAAATCTAAATAATAATCTCATGACCGGCACCTTGGGAGAGTAATCCCCAAAACCGCACGGCATAAGGAAACTAAGAATCTTGTGGTGATTTATGCTTAAAAGTTAAATATCTAGTTAATAATCACACATAGTTTCCTCTTTCAAGCTTATTTCATTTGCTCATGGTATCATTGCTAGTTGGTTAAATGGTTTAAAGTTTTCCTTCTAAATGCTAAATCTTTAGTTCATAAATCATTTTTCCTTGYTCATCTTTAAGCATATGTGATTTTAGCTCATGGTTTAAGATTTGATTCACTAAGTTGCTAAATCTTCATTTTCTTAAAGCATACATCTTCATTTGAGTTTTTAACACATAACACATGTTAGTGAATGCTTAAATCTTAATCCATCCTTACTTTTTCATTAAGCAAGTTATTTTTGCTCTTTCATGGTGGTTTAAAATCCTAAAGATCACTTGTTAAATCTTTCTTTCATTAAAAGCTCATATCTTTTATATGGTTTAACAACTTAACATGTTTGATTATGATAGATTTTGAACCTAAGTTAAATGTCTAATGATGATGTGATGGCTTAATCTTTTTCTATCCATTGTGGCATAATCTCACACTTTAAGTCATTTCATTTTCAAATTTACTTTTCAAGCACTCTCTTTAAGTTTAAGTTATCTTGCTTCATAGTTATTTGTTCACATACACAACTTAAATTTTCTTTTCAAAGAAGTTAATTTTCTGTTATATGTAGCAAGTTGTCCTTGCTTAATCTGACACTTAACTTGCAAACTTTATATGGGAATGGTTCATGGTTAATTGACATATCTATTGCAACTTTCCTTTATGTATTTTATGTGGTGAATGCTCTTTATTTTCAATCTTTAAAACATACCTTTGGAGCATTTTCAGTTTCGGCCATACCCTTAAACGCTCAATTTTAAGTGTCTAAAACCTGTCTAAAATTCACCCAACACATCTAAAGACCCACCCGCGGGTCATAACAACACTTAGAAACAATTTTATGGGCTTCATTCAGCCATCTCCACCATCTAAAGCGGGTGGGAGGAAAACAACGAAGGGAAGAGGCGGGGGACCATCCTCGTGATTTCGTTGGGGAGATCATTTTCGGGAAGTACTCCTACTGTCAGGACTGACCTTGGAAGCTAGGGTAAGGCCTCGTTTGCCTTACTATCTTGAGCACCGGACAGTCATTTGGCCAAGGGAGGAGGAATCTTGAAGCACACACATAGTTTAGGGGGAAGGGAAATAAAATTTAATCATCTTTAAGCAACTCTCTAAACACTTAGTTGCATAGATCACCTTTGTATGTTGGGGGAATTAGATGTATTGATAGGAACACATCATTGGTGATAATCTCATTGATCATTTTATCTTAAGTGCAACTTTATGGTTTATGTGTTGTATCAATGTGAGTGATTGAAGTTAAACATTGAATATCTTGTTTATTTACTTATGGTGGTGTGAATCAAGAAAGGTTGAGTATCCCACTTGGGGAGGCATCTCTTTCTTAGATTCTTGAGTGCTTTTTGTGTGGTTGCTAGTGAAGGCAGTCCAATAGAGTAAGTGCTATTGGGGCATGCTTGGCCAATTGTTGAACACTTACACTTCTTTGTATCTTGTGTATCTTTGTATCTCTTTGTATATTGTGTAAACTTTGTAACACTTGTATTTCTTTTGTACAATTGTAATTGTTGGTTTGGGGTAGTTTAACTTGATTTGCTTGTAATACTTTTATAATAAACCACCCTCAAACATAGTTGACCCCATTGCCCAACCTTAGGCACTAGTCTTAGTCGAATTAGGGAAAGGGTTGAATTATATTTAGAATAGACTTGCACTTGCATTGTTGCTTGAACATCTTAGGCTAGTTTTCCCTTTAGCCTTTTAACGAATTAAAACTAACTCCTAGAACCTTAACATTAAAATTAACTTAGTAACTAGGGACAACCCCCCTTGGCTTCTCTAGGAGTAAGCCTAAAAGGAAGAGGTTCCAGTCAAGGTGACAGTGTGGATTGAGAACCTAGACATTGTGTCTCTGAGGACACACTAAGTGAGTTGGACTTAGCTCATGCTAGCAAGTGTGTATAAGGACGGCAACAAGGCCCATTTGCTACATGACTTTAAGAGACATCATGTTTGCACCAGCACCTGTATCCATCATGAAATTGTTAAGGTATTTATTGTTCATCATAAGAGTCATGAAGAAAGGTGGATTTTCACCATACTGGATCCTGAAATGGTCAGCTTGCAGCATAATTGGGGGGTCCATAGGTTCAGTCGTTCCCGAATAGAAGGTATTGAAGCGTTCTTTAATAGAAGGGATCTTAATTGCTTCCTTTAAGGGAACATTCACATGCATCTTCGACAAAGCTCCTTCAAAATCAAAATCAAGGGTAATCTTATAATCTTTGGACGTCTTGGGAGGAAGAACCTCAGGAGTTTTGGGCTGATTAGTGGCAGGTTGCTTTGGGTTCTTTCTCCGGTATACTTGGACTTCTTGCTTTTTAAGTTTTTCTCGTGACTCTTGGTCCAAGTTGTTAATTATTGTTAATCTTGCTACTCTGGTTGCTTCCTTCAGGGCTTGTTGATGTTCCATATCAGTTATATTTATTTGAGGAAATCTCGAAAAGCAATCAAGATTGTTGACTTGTTCCTGGCTGGCGTTATAAGGACACTCATTCTCCCAATGTGCTTCGCTGCATTCCAGACACCAAGGATTTTCATCGACTACATTTGTAGGAGCCAGAGTATTAGGGACCTCATTTTCATTATTCGGTTTGTAAGTTTGGTTCCCTTTCTGGAATGGCCCTTTGAATGGAGGTCTAGGTGCCTGGGTCTGGGAATTTTCAAGTCTGACGTTCATGTTCATCATTTATTCTTGATTCTTCATGATGCTATCCACTGAGGCTTGTAGCTTACTGATACTGGTGCAGAGATCTGAAGCAGGGTCAACATTGTGTACCACATTTTGCTTGATGTTTATTTTCCCCCTAGGGTTGGCAAAGGGCTCAATCTTGGATGAAAGGAGATTTCCTTCAATCTTAGTTGCAAGCTCTTGGGATTCTTGAATGGACTGAGGGTCTTTGTCTCTAAGAAGATACTCTAATTGGCCACTGAAAGATCTAGTATAAATGTGAACAAGATAATCATCTTTCGGATGGTGGCTTGGGGGAATTCGTTGGAGTAGTGCCTCAAACCTGGTATGAAATTCTTGAATAGATTCATTCTCATGTCTGGCAAGGTTATTTAGTCGGGTGAGAAACATGTTCGGGTCTTCTTTGATACTCCACCTTCTGAGGACGATTTTCTCAAGTCTATCCATGGTTTTGATGCTTCCATCGGGCAGGCCAAGATACCAACGTCTTGCAGCATCATAAAGGGTAGCAGAGAATAACCTCATGACCAAGTCCTCGGCATCATCACTGATGTGATGAAGCTGAAAAAATGCCCAGAAGTTACTCATATGCTCCTTGGCACTAGTAGTATCAGTGCTGGTAAACTTAGGCAACCACTTTTCATATTTGGGTGGCATTTGCCTAGGGTAGCCAGGTATGGCTGGCATGTCTAATGGCTTGAAAAAAGTAGATGACCATTGTCTCTGATTGTTAACTGGGTTTGTAGTACCAGTCTGAGAAGTAGACATGTTAAAGGAAGTCTCTTTCCAAAAAGTGATTTGACAACAGGTGAATTTGCAGGAGGCTTCCTTCTGAAAGCTAGAGGAGGATTATTGAACCTACTTTTGGTTTGTGGAGTCGCCAGATAGTTTTCCTGAAACTATCAAAGGATAGGGGAATAAAGTCTTAGTGGAGTCGCCAGGTAATCTTGTAAGAGAAAGGTCTTTGAGGCAAGGCTTACCAAAGGATTTGTCATTGAGGAAGATTGACTCAGTGTTCCCCGGCAACGGAGCCAAAATGTTATTGCGCAGTTTGTATTTTAGGTCTCAGGCTATAGGATAGTGGACAAACTGGCGTAACAGGAACCTTCCCGACCCAATGTCACCTCGATGGGGAGGTTCTTTCTATTTAGGGACGTTATCTCAGGGGAGATGTCCCCGGTAACCTAGGGTTTGAAGAGGCAATGTATATAAGGTCAAGAGTTAAAGCTTTCCCTCCTCGAAGGTTACCACCAGTATCTGATAATCCGACTAATCAGCCAATAAAGAAGTGAAGTCCCTATTGGAAACACCTGCCTGGAACAAGATGATAACAATGCAATACGATATTTGCAGGCTATAACTCAAAGGGTTAGTACTTCTTAACTATCTGATTTCAATTAATAAGCAATGTACTAGACAAGATGAAGTCAACGTTCTGCTAAATAGCCTATTTAAGATCACCAATTCATCAACGTCTACAAAAATGACCAAGCCAACAGTATTTCCTATCAATAATTGTTCAATAAATGCTTGACGTCATCAATTTAATATCTTATTTAATGGTCAAAAGGGTTGCTACGTCAGGTATGACGTCAGGCTAGGTTAGTAGCGTTAGGGTTAGTTTAGGGTTTCAACGATTAAAGTTTGAAAGATGATTTTTGTACACTTCAAGCTCAACGTTGGAGGAAATACCAATGCCTTAGGGTAAATGGAGTCAAAGCTAGGGCAAAAAAAATCTCGGGAGGACTTAAACTTAGAGACTGGAAGGTAGGGTACCAAGGTGCTGCAATGGCAGGGCCTTGGAATCAAAACTCTAAGGGAAGGAGTCTCACTCTGGTGTTGCTTAAGCAAGGCCTCGTGCTCCTTCCTCTTTCTCTAAATGCACTTGGCAAAACAGCTAGCTTCAAAGCACAAGTTTAAAGGAGAAGGTGTTGCAAAGGCAAGGCCTTCAAACCCTAGGAGGAGAAAACCCTAGGTGTAGTCTAACTAGGCCAGGACGTCTCCTCTTTTCAACCTATAACTTCAACGCTAGCTCAGAAAAAGGGAGAAAAAGTGTAGCAACGGCTAGGCTATATCTTCCTTCTTCCATGGATAAAATTATTTCTCAAACAAGGGGACATATAGCAATGACCTACTTGTGTGCTTGCTACCTAGGGTTTCAAAATTCAACAATATAATAGAAAATGTAAGAAATTAAGCCTACAACCATTCACTTAAGAAGTTTTGCATGAAAAATTACTTACATATCATGAAGAATGCATAATCAAACCCTAGTTGTAAACCTTCCTTGAGAGAAACACCATATATGCGAAGAGAAATCCTCCAAGAAGAGTTGCGCCTCACTTGAAACACCAAGAATACCAAACAAAGACTAAAAGATAGTATCTCACAAGAGAGTGAGTTGTGTTATGTTAAAATGAGGGAAAAACGTCCTCAATATATACCAATCCATGACCTTTTAATTACAAAATAGGTCATTAAAATAGCCGACAAGGATGACTACAAAATTTACACTGTTTTACATTAAATGCTAGACAAATGACATAAAATGAGCAAAAGGTGGGACGTCAAGCCCTTCTGAGGGAGACGTTGGCCATTTTTGGGCATATCCAGCCTCCAGAAGTGAGACGTTAGCCCTTCTAGGGCTCCTCCAAGATGCCACACGTGTCAATAGCCTCTCCACATTGCCACACGCTAAAGATAACATCCAGCTCTCCTAGGTGACGTCCTTTCCATCAAGGGGAAAACGTTCCATCTGAAGTGGGTGATCCCCCCTAGGTCGGGCTCAGCCAAAGTGACCTGGGTGGAACGTCCTTCTTTCTTCATGTGAAAAGGCTCATCATAATGTTGTCGCTTCTCTGCCATCCCAACAACCATCTGATGGGCTCTTCAGCCCCATGGAGGTTCGAGCTAATCATATCCCCATGTGTACCGGTCCACTGGTACCTGTCCGTCGGGTATGGTCCTGCACATCAAAAACTTCGCCCTCCATGGGGTCATTAGTCCTCGGGATCATAGAAATGTCAATCATATCTCATCATTAAATTTATCAAATACATGCATAAAGCCCCTAGAAATCATCTAATAGCTCAAAGACATTACACTGACCTACTATACAAAGTTGAAGAAAGAAACAGAATGACCTATTGGGCCAGTATCCATAAGAAGAGGAAAGTTTTCGAAGAAGATTATTCAAGTCATGTACATGAAGTGATATGGTCTAAGGAAGTCCAGTCATAATGAAGACCAGGGGTAGGTATTGTCTGTGGGTGCCTTTGTAGGAGGCGAGTTGTACCTGTCATTGATGCAGTTTTTTCCAAGCCCCTTATTGCCTTTATTCTTTCCTTATTTATTACCTTTTCTTTCTTTTTACTTCAATGTCTGACCAGAGGACACTGCCTTGGCATGGTGACCAGAGATGACAATGTTACCCACTAGTATTTTCGCAGAAATGATAAGGCTGGCTCGTGATGAGACCCCCTTTCCCTTGGCCATGCAACCAGAGGTCATTGCCCTGGTGTGGTAACCAGATAATGGCAATGTCATATTGTTAGATACCTATGAACATAATGGGCCGGCTCGTGATGAGACCCCCCATCCTCTTAGTTAGGTCTTGTTTTATTATTTTTCTTCGGGTCCCTTTCGTTTCTTATCAAGAGACCTTTTATTGCCTTCTCGGGGATCCCTGGGCAAAGCATCTCTAGGTTTTATTTCCTATGGCTTTTATCGTTTACCAACTACTTTTACCCCCTGGGCCTTTAGCCCCTTCTTCCCACAGGACAAAGTGTAACCCTCAAAGGTCATCCTAATGCCCGGACTAGGGGAATGGGATGGATGTATGGGAGATAAGATGTAAAGTGATAGTATGGTGGGAGCGGACGATGGCTCTTCAAATCCCCCCTGGTGGCTAACCAAAACCATGGATACCATCTTGCTAGGGCATCCCGTTAATCCTCCCAACAATGGTCAAGTGGGTTAGTGTAATATCCAAGTAGTCGTCAGAAATGTAAGGAACCTGATGCATATATAAGAAAGTTATAATGATCAAACATGACACATACCATGATACCTGAACCAATTACCTCATGGAGCAAGATTCTTCTTTGATGCAAGTCCAAGACGATGGTGATGGATGTTGTTGCTGCTGACAGGACAAATCTGGCGAAGAAAAGAAGGATGGGCCCTCCAGGGCCATGCTTAGGTCAATCCTGCTCTCGGTACTCCATGTCTAGGACCTGTGGGCCTTGAGACATGATCTCCTAGTTATCCCTAGAAATCGGGGATAACATATGGCTCCAACTCGGGGACATGTGCTCACCGTAGAGCGCATGAGAACCTCAGCATCTCTGGCATAAACCTACAGACCTGCTCACACTCGAAAAGATACATCAACAACAAAGGTGGGGTGGTATTTCCACCCCACAAAATATAACATGTATACATATGAAATAAAACAATCAAATGCATATGAGGAAACAAACATGAAATGCATATGGTATAATACACGGAAAATTCCTACCTACTCATACTTACCTCTACAATCATGTCCCACCACCTTGGTGGGGTTTGAGGAGGCGTTCGCTGATGGGTAATGGGAGCCTTCTTCCTTCCAAGGTGGACAAGTAGTACGAGTTATCTACTAATTCCATTCCGACCTTGAAAGGTCCAAGCCACGATTGTGTACTCCCTTTTACGTTAGTTGGCTCTCCTTTTTTAGTATCCCACATCCATACCAGCTCCCCCTCCTTGTATTTTCGGTTCTTGTGTTTGGTGGTTCCTTGAACAACCCTGGTGTACTGTACTGAGGGAGGTGGGTGGGCTTCTGGTGTAAAGGCTTCCTGTTGGGACGGATGGATTTGCACGTTTTCTTCATCTTTTTGTCTTTTTAGTATCTTCACCGTCCCTACTTCTTTGTTCTGAAACTGATCTAGGAGTTGATATTCTTCTTTCTTGGGCCACTCAATCTGGTCAAAGTCTTCTTCTGCAGCAAATGGCATATCTATTGGAGAATATTCTTGAAGAGTTTGTACCACATCTTTCTGCGCTTTATTTACAGAAGGAACGACATCTTGTACATGGTTTCAAGTTATCGACACATTGAGTAAGCGTCCATTTGTTCCATCTTTCAAAGGCAACCGCAAAAAGGTGAGATCCATCTCAAGGGATCCGCCTATCATCGTACCAAACTTCCTAGACAACAACATTCCCCACACATCCGGGACATCGACGACTATAATATCTATGTGAACGGTCTTCTCGGGGACGTCTTGGGAGGAAGAACCTCAGGAGTTTTGGGTTGATCAGTGGCAGGTTGCTTCGGTTTCTTTCTCCGGTATACTTGGACTTCTTGCTTTTTAAGCTTTTCTCGTGACTCTTGGTCCAAGTTGTTAATTATTGCTAATCTTGCTGCTCTGGCTGCTTCCTTCAGGGCTTGTTGATGTTCCATATCAGTTATATTTATTTGAGGAAAGCTCGAAAAGAAGTCAAGATTGTTGACTTGTTGTTAGCTGGTGTTATAAGGACACTCATTCTCCCAATGTGCTTCGCTGCATTCCAGACACCTAGGATTTTCATCGACTACATTTGTAGGAGCCATAGTATTAGGGACCTCATTTTCATTATTCGGTTTGTAAGTTTGGTTCCCTTTCTGGAATGGCCCTTTGAATGGAGGTCTAGGTGCCTAGATCTAGGACTTTTCAAGTCTGACGATCCTGTTCATCATTTCTTCTTGATTATTCATGATGCTATCCACTGAGGCTTGTAGTTTACTGATACTGGTGCAGAGATCTGAAGCAGGCTCAGCATTGTGTACCACTTTTTGCTTGATGTCTATTCTCCCCCTAGGGTTGGCAAAGGGCTCAATCTTGGATGAAAGGAGATTTCCTTCAATCTTAGTTGCAAGCTCTTGGGCTTCTTGAATGGACTGAGGGTCTTTGTCTCTAAGAAGATACCCTAATTGGCCACTGAAAGATCTAGTATAAATGTGAACAAGATAATCATCTTTCGGATGGTGGCTTGGGGGAATTCGTTGGAGTAGTGCCTCGAACCTGGTATGAAATTCTCGAATGGATTCATTCTCACGTCTGGCAAGGTTATTTAGTCGGGTGAGCAGCATGTTCGGGTCTTCTTTGATACTCCACCTTCTGAGGAAGATTTTCTCAAGTCTATCCATGGTTTTGATGCTTCCATCAGGCAGGCCAAGATACCAACGTCTTGCATCATCATAAAGGGTAGCAGATAATAACTTCATGACCAAGTCCTCAGCATCATCACTGATGGGGTGAAGCTGAAAAAATGCCAAGAAGTTACTCATATGCTCCTCGACACTAGTAGCATCAGTGTTGGTAAACTTAGGCAACCACTTTTCATATTTGGGTGGAATTTGCCTAGGGTAGCCAGGTATGGCTGACATGTCTAATGGCTTGAACAAAGTAGATGACCATTGTCTTTGATTGTTGACTGGGTTTGTAGTACCAGTCTGAGAAGTAGACATGTTTAAAGGAAGTCTCTTTCCAAAAAGTGATTTGACAACAGGTGAATATGTAGGAGGCTTCCTTCTGAAAGCTAAAGGAGGATTATTGAACCTACTTTTGGTTTGTGGAGTCGCCAGATAGTTTTCCTGAAACTATCAAAGGATAGGGGAATAAATTCTTAGTGGAGTCGCCAGGTAATCTTGTAAGAGAAAGGTCTTTGAGGCAAGGCTTACCAAAGGATTTGTCGTTGAGGAAGATTGACTCAGTGTTCCCCGGCAACAGCGCCAAAATGTTATCGCGCAGTTTGTATTTTAGGTCTCAGGCTATAGGATAGTGGACAAACTGGTGTAACAGGAACCTTCCCCACCCAATGTCACCTCGATGGGGAGGTTCTTTCTATTTAGGGAGGTTAGCCCAGGGGAGACGTCCACAGTAACCTGGGGTTTGAAGAGGCAATGTATATAAGGTCAAGAGTTAAAGTTTTCCCTCCTCGAAGGTTACCACCAGTATCAGATAATCCCGCTAATCAGCCAATAAAGAAGTGAAGTCCCTGTTATCCCTGATATCTAGGGATAACTAGAAGATCATGTCTCGAGGCCCACATGGTCCTAGACATGGAGTACCGAGAGTGGATTGACTTGAGCATGGCCCTGGAGGGCCCATCCTTTTCTTCTCAGCCAGCTTTGTCCTGTCAGCAGTAGCAGCCTCCATCACTACCGGCCTGGGCTTGCATCATAGAGGGATCTTGCTCCATGAGGTAATCGGTCCAAGGTATCATGGTATGTGTCGTATTTGATCATTATAACCTTCTTACATATGCATTAGGTTCCTTTCATTTCGGATGACTGCTTGGATCTTACACTAATCCACTTGACCATTGTTGGGGTGATTGATGGGGCAACTTAG
>ML835464.1:9801-20181 GCA_009831015.1 Picea engelmannii | reverse complement strand
GTGACGTCATACATGTTGAAGAACTTGTTTAGGCTTGAAACGTTTTGACATTTGTCACCTTGTTTGATAGACCTTGAGTTGCTGATCACTTTCTTGAGTTGAGATTGCAAAACGTCCTGCTCTTTGTCTTTCAAACCAACTTGGTTCTAGGGCTGACGTCACCTTTACAGCAGCAATATCATTTGTGATGTCAAGCCTCTTCTTGGCCCTCATCTAAGTGCAAAACTTTGTAATTTGGTTGGCATTGAAGTATAGTTTACTTTCTTTGGTTTATTGAGGAAAACGTTTACCTTTTGCCTTCCTAAACTAGCATAGATTAGGGCTGACGTCACACCAATCTGCAATTGTGACGCAACAACAATATATATGAGCAGATTTGCATTGTGATATAACAAGGATTAATTGTGTACATTGAATGCCCATATTTCTTATGTATTTATTGAAGAAATGATCTAAATCATTTGTCTTTGTTTAGCAATCATTGACTTCGTCAATAATTACATCTATTAATGCTCATATATATGTTGAAGATAGTCATTAATGTTTGAAGTACTAACCACTGCAGCACATTTTAGTTTCATTTGTCTTGTCTCGCGAACAGGTGCCCCTATCAGTGGAATATCTTCTTTGACTATCTCCTTCTTGGCAGTAATCTGTGAAAGGGAAATCCTTATCCTGATCCATTAGCCCTTTAGCCCTTTCAGAAACCCAGATTGCTAGGAACGTTTCCCTTGGACTAGCCCTCCTAAATAGAAAGAGCTCCCCATCGAGGTGACAGTGGGTGGGGAAGTTCATGTTACGCCAGTTTGAAGCCTTGACTCAAGCTACCTAAACCCTTCCTACAAAATGTGCGATAATAGTCCCTATTGGAAACACCTGCCTGGAACAAGATGATAACAATGCAATACGATATTTGCAGGCTATAACTCAAAGGGTTAGTACTTCTTAACTATCTGATTTCAATTAATAAGCAATGTATTAGACAAGATGAAGTCAATGTTCTGCTAAATAGCCTATGTAAGATCACCAATTCATCAACGTCTACAAAAATGACCAAGCCAACAATATTTCCTATCAATAATTGTTCAATAAATGCTTGACGTCATCAATTTAATAGCTTATTTAATGGTCAAAAGGGTTGTTGCGTCAGGTATGACGTCAATCTAGGTTAGTAGCGTTAGGGTTAGTTTAGGGTTTCAACGATTAAAGTTTGAAAGATGATTTTTGTACACTTCAAGCTCAACGTTGGAGGAAATACCAGTGCCTTAGGGTAAATGGAGTCAAAGCAAGGGCAAAAAAAATCTCGGGAGGACTTAAACTTAGAGACTGGAAGGTAGGGTTCCAAGGTGTTGCAATGGCAGGGCCTTGGAATCAAAACCCTAAGGGAAGGAGGCTCACTCCGGTGCTGCTTAAGCAAGGCCTCGTGCTTCTTCCTCTTTCTCTAAATGCACTTGGGAAAACGGCTAGATTCAAAGCACAAGTTTAAGGGAGAAGGTGTTGCAAAGGCAAGGCCTTCAAACCCTAGGAGGAGAAAACCCTAGGTGTAGTCTAACTAGGCCAGGATGTCTCCTCTTTTCAACCTATAACTTCAACGCTAGCTCATAAAAAGGGAGAAAAAGTGTAGCAACGACTAGGCTATATCTTCCTTCTTCAATGGCTAAAATTATTTCTCAAACAAGGGGACATATAGCAATGACCTACTTGTGTGCTTGCTACCTAGGGTTTCAAGATTCAGCGATATAATAGCAAATGTAAGAAATTAAGCCTACAACCATTCACTTAAGAAGTTTTGCATGAAAAATTTACTTACATATCATGAAGAATGCATAATCAAACCCTAGTTTTAAACCTTCCTTGAGAGAAACACCATATATTCCAAGAGAAATCCTCCAAAAAGAGTTGTGCCTCACTTGAAACACCAAGAATACCAAACAAAGACTAAAAGATAGTATCTCACAAGAGAGTGAGTTGTGTTATGTTAAAATGAGGGAAAAACGTCCTCAATATATACCAATCCATGACCTTTTAATTACAAAATCGGTCATTAAAACAACCGACAAGGCTGACTAAAAAATTTACACTGTTTTACATTAAATGCTAGACAAATGACATAAAATGAGCATAAGGTTGGACGTCAAGCCCTTCTGAGGGAGACATTGGCCCTTTTGGGGCATATCCAGCCTCCAGAAGTGAGACGTTAGCCCTTCTAGGGCTCCTCCAAGCTGCCACACGTGCCAATAGCCTCAACACATTGCCACACACTTAAGCTAACGTCCATCTCTCCTAGGTGATGTCCTTTCCATCAAGGGGCAAACGTTCCATCTGAAGTGGGTGATCCCCCCTAGGTCGGGCTCAGCCAGAGTGTCATGGGTGGAACGTCCTTCTTTCTTCATGTGCAAAGGCTCATCATAACGTTGTCCTGTCTCTGCCATCCCAACAACCATCTGATGGGCTCTTCAGCCCCATGGATGTCCAAGCTAATCATATCCCCATGTGTACCGGTCCACTGGTACTTGTCCATCGGGTATGGTCATGCACATCAAAAACTTCACCCTCCATGGGCTCATTAGTCCTCGGGATCATAGCAATGTAAATCATATCTCATCATTAAATTTATCAAATACATGCATAAAACCCCTAGCAATCATCTAATAGCTCAAAGACATTACACTGACCTACTATACAAAGTTGAAGAAAGAAACAAAATGACCTATTGGGCCAGTATCCATAAGAAGAAGAAAGTTTCCGAAGAAGATTATTCAAGTCATGTACATGAAGTGATATGGTCTAAGGAAGTCCAGTCATAATGAAGACCAGGGGTAGGTATTGTCCGTGGGTGCCTTTGTAGGAGGCGAGTTGTACCTGTCATTGATGTAGTTTTTTCCAAGCCCCTTATTGCCTTTATTCTTTCCTTATTTATTACCTTTTCTTTCTTTTTACTTCAAGGTCTGACCAGAGGACACTGCCTTGGCATGGTGACCAGAGCTGACAGTGTTACCCACTAGTATTTTCGCAGAAATGATAAGGATGGCTCGTGATGAGACCCCCTTTCCCTTGGCCATGCAACCAAAGGTCATTTCCCTGGCGTGGTAACTAAATAATGGCAATGTCATACTGCTAGATACCTATGAACATAATGGGCCGGCTCGTGATGAGACCTTCCATCCTCTTGGTTAGGTCTTGTTTTATTATTTTTCTTCGGGTCCCTTTTGTTTCTTATCAAGAGGCCTTTTATTACCTTCTCGGGCATCCTTGGGCGAAGCATATCTAGGTTTTATTTCCTATGGCTTTTATCTTTTACCAGTTGCTTTTACCCCCTGGGCCTTTAGCCCCTTCTTCCCACAGGACAAAGTGTAACCCTCAAAAGTCATCCTAATGCTCGGACTGGGGGAATGGGAGATAAGATGTAAAGTGATAGTATGGTGGGAGAAGACGATGGCTCTTAAAATCCCCCCTGGTGGCTAACCAAAACCATGGATACCAGCTTGCTAGGGCATCCCGTTAATCCCCCCAACAAGGGTCAAGTGGGTTAGTGTAAGATCCAAGCAGTCGTCAGAAATGTAAGGAACCTGATGCATATATAAGAAAGTTATAATGATCAAACATGACACATACCATGATACCTGGACCAATTACCTCATGGAGCAAGAGTCTTCTATGATGCAAGTCCAAGCCGATGGTGATGGATGATGCTGCTGCTGACAGGACAAATCTGGCGAAGAAAATAAGGATGGGCCCTCTAGGGCCATGCTCAGTTCAATCCTGCTCTCGGTACTCCATGTCTAGGACCTATGGGCCTCGAGACATGATCTCCTAGTTATCCCTAGAAATTGGGGATAACAGGTTGCTTCTTCTTTATGGAGAGGTACACAAATGTATCATTTTCTTAGCACTCATGAGTCACAAGACTCCACTTTCAAACATCTGGTTTCCCAATGGCCAATATGCCACTTGTAAATGTCCCCTTCTCTATTGACAACCTCTCAAGAAAAATAAAAATAATGGCTCTTCTCTTAAGCTTATTTGCATTTAGTTTGATTAGATCCTCATCAGAGAAATCGTTATCAAAGACCCCAGTTGTGACCTAGGTTTCTTGTTCAAAAGTGACGGGTATTTGTAACATACCCAACTCCCTCACTAGGTCCCATTACTACTAAATCAACTAACATATTGATTCAAATGCAAAAATTACATGCAACATGACATACACACTCAAAATTCAATCATAGAATTAAAATTGTAAATGACATAGTGATCAAAACACTTATGTTTTAAAAATGATTTACACATCTGACTGCAGACGAAGCATGTTCCACCAAGGATATTTTTCTACTCGAATTCTCTCAACAACAGGTCACCCCTGAGCTATGTCTATGAATCCACAAGGATGGACAGGCTCCTACGAGTGTCTTCAGTCCACTATAATAGTTCAAAACTCAACAAAACATAGTGATATGACTCCTATAGCGATTCCAACCACACAACTGTCATGCCTGTTATCCCCCACTTTTAGGGATAACTAGGAGATCATGTCTCGAGGCCCAAAGGTCCTAGACATGGAGTATTGAGAGAAGGATTGACTTGAGCATGGCCCTGGAGGGCCCACCTTTTCTTTCTTCCAACACCTTTATCTTGTCAGCAGCAACAACATCCATCACCATCGGCTTGGTCCTGTGTCAGAGATGGTTCTTTCTCCATGAGGTAATTAGTTTAGGTATCATGGTATGTGTCACTTTGATCATCAAAACCATTGAATGTATGCATCTGATTCCTTTTACTTCTAACAACTGTTTGGATCTTACACTTGCTGACTTGACCATGCTTGGGGGGATTGACAGGGTGCCCTAGTAAGCCTGTGTCTGTGGGTTTTGGTTTGCCACTGGGGGGATTTCTGAAAATCCATTGTCCGCTCCCTTCACAACACCACTTTTCCATCTTGCTTCCCGCTCACTTGTCCCATTCCACTTGTCCGGGCACTGGGTTGACCTATTTTTAGGATTGCACCATATCTCGTGGGAAGAAGGGTCTAAAGGCCCAGAAGGTAAAAGCAATATGGTGAAAGATAAAAGCCTAAGAATAAAACCTCGAGTTGCTTCGCCTAGGGATCCCTGAGAAAGCAATAAAAGGCTTCTCAGTAGGAAACAAGAGGGACTTGGAAAAGTAATAAGACAAGACCTAACCAGGGGATAGGGGGTCTCATCACGAGCCAGCCTATTAGGTCCATGGGTACCTAGAAGTATGACATTGCCACCAACTGGTTACCACACCAGGGTAGTGACTCTTGGTTGCATGGCCAAGGGAAAGGGGGTCTCACCACGAGACAACCTTCTCATCTCTATGAAAGTACTTGTGGGTAACGTTGTCACCACTGGTCACCATGCCAGGTCAGTGTCCCTTGATTAACTCTTGAACAAAAAGAAAAGAAATAAAAGTTAAAAGAATAAAAAAGAATAAGAATAAAAGGCAGGAATGGGCTTGGAAAAATTACATCCAAGACAGGTACAACTCACCTTCTACAAAGCACCCACAGGTAACGTTTCTTACATCCTTGACCCTCATTGCACCCAGATGCTTGGACATCCCCTGACCACATCACCCACTTACATGGCTTGGATGAGGTCTCTTCCGGGAACTTTCCTTTTCTAGTGGACACTAGCCCAATAGGACGCCTTGTCCTTTCCTCCAGACTTGTATTGTAGGCTTGTGTGACGTCTTTGAGCTATTAACTGATGTATTAGGGATTTTATGCACATGTTTAATAATATTGATGATGAGATGTGATTGAAATTGCTATGATCCCTGTGATTGATGAGCCCATGAAGGGCGTAGCTCTTGATGTGCAGGACCATGCCTGACGGACATGTACCATTTGGACCAGTACACATGGGGAGATGATCAGTTCGGACCTCCATGGGGCTGAAGAGACCACTAGGTGGATGTTGAGACCCCATCAGGGGGAAAATACATGACAAAGATGGATCAGGGACTTTGCACCGGAGAGGAGGAGGACGGTCCACTAGAGGCACCCTGGCACAGCTTGACCTAAGGGGGTTGAGCTCCTTTCAGTGGAATGTTGGCCTTGGAAGGCCTAGGACGTCACCCATGAGGTCCATGATGTCATCCTTGCTTCGTGGACGTTTTGGCAGATGAACAAGGCATATGGCACGTGTGGCAGCTTGGAGAAGCCCAAGGGGGGTTAACGTTTTGCTCTTGGAGGCCCCATTTGCCCTAAAAGGGGCTAACGTCTCCTTTGGAGGGGCTTGATGTCTCTTTTCAGCTTGGTTAGGGTTTTAAATTAACATTTTAATGTAAAACAATATGATTTTAGTGTTTTGGCCTTGTCGACCTTTTTATGACCTAAAAGTAAAATGAGGTCATTGATACAGTATATATTGAGGGTTTTTACTCTCATTTTATCATCATCTCTCACTCACCACTTGGTGAGGTCTGAAATTTGCGCCCTATTCTAGGTTTTGGTTGAAATAGTGAGGCGCACTTGTTGAAGGAATATCTTTCTTGGCATTTTTGGCATTTATCTTGGTGGAAGGTGTTACAACAAGGGTTTGCTACTTGATTTCTTGGTTAAATGTAAGTAAATTTCTACAAAACTTCTTGAATGAATGGTTGTAGTTTTATTTCTCTTGCATTTGTGGTTATAATTTGTTGAATAAACCCTAGGGGACAAGCACACATTGTAGGTCCTTGTCTCATGTCCCAGTCAAGATTTTTAGCCATTTTATTTGCTGGAATGAGATAGAGCCTTGCCATAGCAACACTCTACTCTTTCATGCTGAGGAGGATTGAGCCTATCCTTAGCTACACTCATTTTTCCCCTCTTCATATGCTAGCCGTTTTACTTCTCTGAGCTAAGAAGAAGAAGATGCATCAGGGCCTAGTTCAGCTACACCTTGATGATCCATTCTTCTAGGGTTTGCTAGTAAGGCCTTGCCATAGCAACACGTTGCCTTGTAAACCCTCTTGTCTTAGTCTTAAGCTATTTTCAGAGCTAGCCGTCCTTTCCATTGAGTTAAGGAAGGAGGAGAGAGCACTGAGGCCTAGTTCTCCTACACCAAGGTGAGCCTCTCTCCCCTAGGGTTTGTGTCCTTGAGGCCTTGCTCTAGCAACACCTCAAGGCTTAATCCTCTATTCCTTAGCCTCATTATATTTTTTGATCCTTCAGCTCTTGCGTCCTTCACTTTTGACTCCATTAACCGCAAGGCACTAATAAAGACCTCATGCGTTGAAGTGAACTTGATCACAAACAACCCTCAAAACTTTGAATCAAACCGTAACTTCACTAACCCTAGCCTAAAACTAAGCTTCTAACCCTATATGTTGCTGTCATCTTTAGCCATAACATCATTGGTGCATCAAATGTTTTACTTTATAAGCAATTGAGTGGTGATTAAAGGCATAAATTGAATGAAGTGTTGATTTATTACATTGAATGCCATATTGTTCCATCATTTATTGGTGAAGTGACATAATTTTTCATTGTTATTTATAAACATTGACTTCGTCAATATTTATTATCAAATTTCTTATGAATGCATCAGATAGTCGTTGATTTACATAAAGTACTAACCCATTGATCAAAGCTTGCATATATCAGTTTATTGTTGCTTTGTCTCAGGCAGGTGTATCTCTTTGGGGGTTTTATTTTATTATTGGCCTTTAGCCGGACTATCTGCTCAGTGGTGACTTGTGAGAGGGGAATAACTACTTTATCCTGTAATCCTTTTCCTTCTCAAAACCCCATGTCACCGGGGACATCTCTCCTGGGCCTTACCACCATAAATAGAAAGATCCATCCCATTGTGGTGACATTGGGTGGGATTGGTTCCTGTTACGCCAGTTTGACTCTTCAAACTTTAACCTTTTATCCTTGCTACAAACTGTGCGATAACAATGCCCATCAGTCTGCATAACCCAAGGGATGAGATTTCTCTCTTTGCAACGTAGTCCCTCAGACAATCTCCATCCCCTCTAGGGATCCATCATAGATCGATCAGGAATCTCTCTACCGTGGGATCCATGAAATATAGCTATAACATAAGTGCTCACAAAGCATTTACAAATATTTGGATAATTTCTCACCAGAAAATCACTCACAAGCATAACAACCTCATTCTCAGGAAAATTACCAGCTTTAGCAAGTTGCGTTCAATACATAGTATGTTTGGCCACTCTTTTTCAACACTCAGCTCTGGCTTTCCTCACTTCTTGTTAAATGTAAAAAATACTCTTCTTCCTACTCAAATTTCATCTTCCCCAATGCTTCCTTGACTCTTACTCTTCCCCCAAGGATGATTACACTCAATCCATGCTGTCATAAATGAGTGGGTTGACTTCCTCGACCAACTTCTCACATGAATTCAATGATTGAGTGCTAAATAAGTCAAAGGGATAAACAACTAAATGACAAACTGAGTAATGAAGGTGGCTTAGGACTCAAGGTATATGGAAAACCCCTCAAAACCCCCATTAAGCCCCATATCTTATGGAATCATAGGCCCCCATTACTATGGTCCCTACTCATGTACAACCGACATTGTATTTCATTTTATTATTTTTCAATGTACAATGTTTACATATTACATTACTTGGCCCTTGGCCATTCATAATTTTTACAATTATATAATGTTACATCGAGGATAAGAACTAGGGTGTTATAGGTTATCTACTATGTCAATAACAGGGGTTATCCAAGACACCGAAGTGAGCATTGCACCACTTTTACATTCTTCATGGCTTATGGGGACATATTCCCCATTCCAATAATTGTTCACCAAGGTTGGTAAATAAAAACTAGTCACCTTATTACCTATCGAAGATATGTTGGTTAAACAGGAAACATCTTGTCATTGGGTTGTCGTCTCTATTAATAAATGGGGCTATCCAAGCCACCAAAGTGCACATTGCACCACTTTTACATTATTCATGGCTAGTGATGATCCCCATTCCATTAATTGTTCAACAAGATTCATAAATAAAAACTAGTGACCTTATTACCTATTGAGGATAAGGTTTCCTTATTTGTGTCCCCAAGTCAATTTTAAGGGAGGATGTTGGAGATATGTTGTCTAAGCTCTGTTATCGCACAATTTGTAGCTAGGAAGAAAGGGCTATAAAGTAGAGGGCCAAACTGGCATAACATGAACCTATCCCACCCAATGTCACCACGATGGGAAGATTCTTTCTCTTTAGGGAAGTGAGGCCCAGGGGAGACATCCCAGGTGACCTGGGGTTTTGAAGAGGCTAAAGGATAATTAGACAATGACAAGCTTCCCCCTTCACATATCACTACCAAAACAGATAGTCCGGCTTATAGCCAACAAAGATAACCAAGTAGAATCCCTGCCCGAGAACAAAGCAACAATAAACTGATATATGCAGGCTTCGGTTAGTACTTCATATATATCAAAGACTATTTGATATTCAATATAAGAAATTTGAAAGTAAATGTTGACGAAGTCAACGTTTA
The DNA here is from genome assembly GCA_009831015.1 of Picea engelmannii. NCBI lineage: Eukaryota > Viridiplantae > Streptophyta > Pinopsida > Pinales > Pinaceae > Picea > Picea engelmannii. Next base: position 10,697 of record ML835464.1, on the reverse strand, counting down.
CAAAATAGCAATAAAAGTAATGTCACTTCACCAATAAATACTATAAATGATATGGCATTCAATGCAACAAATCAATATTTAAATCAATTAATGCCTTTAACTACCATTCAATTTCTCATAAAATGAAACGTTGTTGCATTAAAGATGTAATAGCCAAGGATGATGTCAGCAGCTAGGGTTAGTAAGTTAGCTAGATCTAGGGTTAGTGTAGTTAGGGTTTCAATTGAAAAGTTTGAGAGTGTTTAGATCAAGTTCTACTTCAACTTTTGAGGACTCAGATTAGTGCCTTAGGGTTTAATGGAGTCATAAGTGAAGGACACAAAAGTTGAAGGGGATGAGATTTTAAAGGACTAGAGGGACAAGTTTTGAAGCGCTGCTAAAGCAGTGCTTCAAAATCATAACCCTAGGGGAGAGAGGCTCACTCCAGTGTTGCTAAAGCAAGGCCTCGTGCTCTCTCCTCCTTCCCGGCAAACAACTAGCTCAAATGAAATACAAAATCAAGACAAGAGGGCTTAACGAGGGAGAGTGTTGCTAAGGCAAGGCTCTTTCATCAAACCCTAAAAGAAAACGGTCCTAGGTGTAGATGACCTAGGCCTGGGACGTCCTCTTCCTCTTGGAGTCAAAATGGTACGACTAGCTAAAGGGAGGAAGAAAAAGGAGTGTAGCTATGGCTAGGCTCTCTTCTTCTTCTTCAATGGCTAAAAGCTTTTCTATCAGGGGACATGAGACACAGACCTACTTGTGTGCTTGTCGCCTAGGGTTTTGATTCAGAAAATTATAAATACATGCAAGAAAATAAGACTACAACCATTCATTTAAGAAGTTTTGCAGAAAAATACTTACAATTCATCAAAAATAACCATGCAAACCCTAGTTGTAACACCTTCCTTCAAGAA
>ML835463.1:60948-79486 GCA_009831015.1 Picea engelmannii | reverse complement strand
AACTTCTCATGGCCATAACTCTTTAACTGTGAGGAGTTATGTGACATTCCACATACCACCGGAAATGGAATGACATGTACTATCCATATAGAATAATATTACCTTCAAATATATTAAAATGCATACCATTATACATGAAACAACCTTGGTTCCATTACCCAAACCTTTGTTCTACCAGAATTCGCTATCAGACTTTCTCCAAGTGTTGACATCAATCACTAAGGGTTGACATCAATCTATAATATTAGTCTCCAATGGTTGAAATAAATGAAAACCAACAAGCCATACCAACTATCCATCAACCTAAGCCAACTGCCTGACATCATTTTCATACCCCAATTTTAGAATGGGTGCTACCAGTAGCATTACTTTTCAATTTGACAGTTGATTTTGAGGTTTTGGTTTTAATGGTACCAAGTGATAAAAATACGATTTTAAATGATCTCAAAATTGAACGTTTTGAAGAGAAAAAAATAAATAAAAAACATCTTATTTGTTTTTAGGTGTTGATTTTAAGGTTTTTCTGAGCTACTATCTAAGTTTTGAAGCCCATGCTTGAAAAATGTTGTAATTTTGACCCCGTTTTAAAACATGGTTCTACTAGTAGCACCACATTTTGATTTGGGGGTTAATTTTGATGTTTTTTTATGCAAAAATATGGGTTTTTTAGGCCATAGTTCTCATTTTGAGGTCACAGTTATCATTAAGTTGGTAATTATGTTTTTACTTGATCCAATGGTCAGTATATTATTCGAAGTGTTCATTGGATCAGACGACTCATGTCCACTTGGTACTTTGGCCTTCGAGTAATCTTACTCGTTTTGGGCTTCTTTTTTCTAGAGTAGTCAACACTGGAGTTGACTTTTGTTGATCTAACGGTTCCCCTTTTCTATTCCATATCAATGGCTAATACTTAACTCTAGATCAAATTTTGATCTAACGAATGGGAAACCATCCAAAGATCCCGCTTCAGATCTGACAATTGATATTTTATTCCTTCCCAACCTCTGACTTCACCTCGATCTAATGATTCTAGATTGTCCCAAAATAAGAATGAACAACTCATGTGCGTCATCTCTTCTGAGCTTCGATTAACGTTTTATCTTCTGATCTGTTCATCGTTATTTCTCCTGAGATTTTAATAGTAGTTTTTGCACTCTTTTATGCTCTGATTTTCAGTCGTTAAATCTCATGAGATATTAATTCCTTATTCTTCATTACTTCTTATGTACATGGATTCTCTGCGTGCTACCTCTCTTGAGAATTAGAGTCATAGGATCATTGTTGATCCTATTGTGATCAACAATGATCACAAATTTCTTCTTCCATAAGGTGATCTTCCTCTTCTTCTGATTATTGTACATGTTGGACTCATATTGCCATCAATGACAACACATAATCAATAATGCCAACATCCCCATGTTTACCTCGATCATAATACTAATTTTAAATCCACTCCAATGAGAGCGAACTAATCATCAAATAGCTTTGTTGCTAAAAGGTTATTCCAAAACAACAATCAATTATTATAGGGGTTGTAAATATTGACAATGACTATGCCATTGCTCGATGAAGGATCCTCTAACCGCACATAAAAAAATATTTTGAAGTATTGAATACATCACTTTATATGCAATGCTCCATCCCGTAAGAAGACCTATGGATTGCCCATCTACGTCAATAGTGCCGAAAAACCCAGTCTTTAGCTAGGATTGAAAGAAGGAATTTTCTATGACACCATCCACCATGGTTTCTATTTTCACCTCCCCCCGCCCCACCCCACCCATCTAGAATTAAAGGAGAGCACCTTCATGTGGAAACACTTTTGAGGGATTTATCTACTCTAAGGTCCCTTACAAAAAAATTTTGTTTGTATTTTTTAATGTCTATCAATGCTTTATGTTATACTTTCACCCAATTCCTTAAGAGAAGTGGGAAGGTCACAAGGGGGGGAGAAGGGAAAACATGAGAGAGAGAGAGACAAGAATCCTAGGATGAGAATCACCTAGGTTCTCCAATATAAGAGGCAGAGTGTTTGGTAATTTGGGGATTAGGGAAGGTCCAAGATCCTCCTTTGCATCCAATGGGGGAGAGGAAATATTAGGACTAAAAGAAGAATGAAGAGACCTACCAATTGTTTTGTTACACATCAAAATGCCACACTTAAGTGATGTACCCTAAGTGTCACAAGTGTCACAAAGTGTTGTATGCACCTTACTAAGTGTCGCACGCACTTTATCAAGTGTCATATGCACCTTAATAAGTGTCGCATGCAATTTTCCAAGTGCATCAACCTGTTGACACCGTGAAATACATTTTCCATGATCCCTAAGTCATATTAGAGGAATAAGCCCATCATTTCAAGGACAAAACACATGCTTTTCACTTGGAAATTTGACCATTTCTTGAGCATTTATGAAGGGTGGCACCACCCTATCCATGCTAGGGGAGTGCCACTTCATAGGGTGGCACCCCCTTGGCCTTATTTAGGGAGCAACACTAGAACCATGTCTCTAAATCAAGGGAGACCCACTTTGGTTAGAGGAAAATATGGTGAATCTTTACTTTTCCTAAGGGACAATTTTAAAGAGATGAGGTTGTTTTGGGTCGAATCCTATCCTTTGTCACTATATTAGGATCAAATCCCAAATCATGGAGCCATATCCTCAACCACTTCCCTTATTAGATCATGGTGTTTGAGCCTCCTAATCCTATAAATTGAAAGCATTTCCAAGGTGAAAGTGGGAAGATTTTAGGTGTCAAACCTTTGATCCTTGAAGGAAATTGTTGAAGAATCATCATTATAATCATAATATATTCATGCAAGGGGATGAAGGAGTAAATCTTGGACAAGTTACTACATTTTCAAACATGATTTATAAGTAATTTCCATTGGATTTCCAATTAATATAAACTTGGCCTATTCCCTTCAAGTTCATGTGTTCTACATTTGCTTGTCTATTGTTGTTTCAATTTTCATAGATAAATATGCTTTATATAAACATATAGAGTATGATGAAGAGCTTATTTGCTGGTATTTGTAGGACTTCATATTCATTGAGGAGCTTGGAGATCAAGCTCAATGATTGGAGCAACGAGGGAAAACATCGAAATAAGGTAGGCCATATTATTCTTCTCTCATTTGATTGGTTAAGTTAGATTTAAAGGGAACATATAAACCATTTTTTTCATTCTATATTTGGACCAAAGAAGGGGTCTTGGTTCAAAGGTGATCTTAGCTTGTCTGTAGGGTACAAATTTTCATAACAAAAAAATGGTGACCATACTGGAGATGGACTTTGACTAGTATTTCCTTTGGTTCATACTGAATAGGTGCTTGTGATTAGATATTTTTTGTTTGATTCTTGATTCTAAGTTATTTCCCCTTTCCTATTCTATATTGAAGAGTTTATAGAGTCATTGAGTGAGTCTCTGCTACGTTTTAGCTTTTGGAAGCCATTTTAAACATTTTCAAGACCAACACTCCCCATGCAGTGGCTACCAGAGTGCCACTAGCCTGACTGGCACTCCCCCTTGGCCTCTTTGGGAGAGCCATAGTGCTATGTTACTTTGGTAATAGGGGTAATAGTATCTTGTTTTAGGTGGATCCACGAGGTTCTACTTTGTTTTTATCAGTCTGTTGTTAAGAGGCTTTTAGCCCAGAGTCTTTTGGTTTGGCTTTGACTTTGTTTTGATTGAGAAATTGATATTCATCACTCATTTCATTTCCATTTTTTATTTTTAAAACATATCCTAGTTGTTAAATTGTATGGTCCCCTTGGGTTAACAAGATCCTTTGGTTCATCCTACCTTTAATTGTCAATTTTCTGATCTTCATCTCAATTTTTCAGAATGCTTGATTGTTTGGAAAATTTCATCAACTAGAGTTTGCAAAGGTTCTTTGGTATTGAGATATTTTTGTCTCTATTGAAACATCTGACTTTTTCAATGATTAGGACTCTCATGTTTACCGAAACCCATCCTTGAATACTAATTCTTGTTGCTCATTTTTTGAGGATTGCCAAGAGTGATTATTTTCTTTTTCTTTTATATCACTTGAGTTCTTGTTTGAACTGATTTTGGAAGCATTCTAACATTTGTATTCTTTGGTTACTTGTCAAACTTTTTGAGTGAATTTTTATTTGATATTATTTCTTGCTTTGTGTTTCTTTGTGTCAAACATTGATTCCTTTCCTTCCATTTGAAAGTAGTGAAGCATTAAAGTTTTTTGCATATCTCATTGTATTGGATCAAATGGAAAAACGAATTGAATTCTAGTTTTTGGGTGGTGCATATTTGTAGTTTTCATTTGGTAGATTGTATTGGGTTTATGCATCTAGGAATGGAAAACAAAATCTTATCATTTCCATAGTTAGCATTCATCGAAATTGAATTTTTTTCATCTCATTTTCATTTTGTATGGTTTTAAGAGTCAGGTCACAATATCATCATTTGAACCTACATATCCCTGATTAAACACACAACCATTAAATTAAAGCACTAATTAAAATCCATCTAGATATTTTTCTTTCTAGGGTTCTGCAAACCTACATTGGATTAATTGTAGGGATTTGGAGTAGGTGGTGAAGATAACTCTCCAAATCTATAAAAAAAAAACACAGAATCTTGAGTTAGGGAGAGAAATCTATTTTCCACATCATTGTCTTGGGAAACCCTTCTCACACAAGGGTTAATCAAGAGGTCACATTAGGGCTAGCAGAGTAACTAAACCCACTTCGTTGGTCTTGGTGCATTGGTCTGCATGTATTACAAATGGTGTCATTAGGAGCTTGGGGAACACTTGGGAGGTTCACACCTCAATCAAAGGAACCACTCAAAGGGATTTCAGGTTTCGGCCCTGCCCTTGCATGTATACCCAATTATCGATTGTTTCCCCAGGCTCTATTTTTGTAAGTATTAACCTTAGTGGCCATAATATTTAGGGCTCATACACAAGATGACGACGTGTTAGAAAAATAGGACCATGGAGAAATAAAATAAAACAAATGGGGAAACAAAACACAAAAGATACACAATACAATAGAGTCACAGATTTACGTGGTTCACCCAGTGTGGGCTACATCCACCAGAGAAATTGCCAGGTCCTTCCTTTATTATTATCCAGCATATGAAGGGATACAACCTACAACAAACCCACTATAACTTCATCTTCTTTCTCTCGCAGTCTCCTATCTCATAATACAATATTCTCCATCAACCATAGCCGCAATACATTTCCCTCATAAAAGAGGGTTGCCTTCTAGGGGAAAAACCCTAACATAATTTCTACCATTAGATCTGTGACCTTATAATGAATGGTTCAGATTTACAATGAAATTACAATATACATTTACAAGTCAATTTTTTCTTCAGGGGCTTCGCCCCCGAACCCCCACTTGCCTCCAGACCCCCCCAGCCAAAGGGATAGCCCCCTCGAACCTTGCAGAGGGGGTAACCCCCCTCTGCACTCCCCCACGTGGAAGAGTGTACATACTTCTGGGGTGTAAATACTTCATGGGGTATAAACATAGCTGAAAGTAAAATACCTCTGAATCAAGAACATAATCAGGCTCCACAACCAACATGATGAAGGGGAAAGTCTTTTTTGTACCTGGAATAAACGTTTTGGAAAAATCACTCAAGATCCTTACAGGGTAACCCACGGTTTCTATGTGTGGAAAATTGCACCAGGGTGTAATTCTGTTAAGTAGGTCGCTAACATAATTGATCCACCTGCTCTATCTCATCCCCTTCCTATATTGATCCTACAACGTTGGATTTCATCACCAACTAGTCATTTCATTGTGGGAAGGTTTGTTTGTCTGTTTTCTTCCTAGATTTTTAAGTGTGTTTTTTTTTGTTTTCCCTAGCAGACCTTAGGTTGAATCAGTTCATATGGAATCATTTCCTAGAACTACCAACAAAGGAACCCCTTCTCCTAAGGAACCTTTTGTTTTTCCTTCTTTTGGAAATGTTGGTCCTCCTTATATTTCCACACTAAGTCTTCTCGGACTCACTATCAAATTATCGTTATGGATGTTTTCCTCTCTGGTAATGTTGAATGCTCTCAATGCTTCGAATGCAATAACCTCACCCAAGAACAGGTACCTCATATTGACCCTTCGCCTTCTTCATCAGTTGCATCTTCTTCCTTGTTTTCTCCTTCACCTAGTAAAAGTTGCAAAGCTTGTAACCAAGTGTATAAGAAGAAGAAGAAAGGGAATATTAAGAAGAAGAAAAATAAGCAAGGGGACAAATTTCCGACCACTGCAAGACATATTGGAAGAAATAAACCAATTACTATTAATCAGGTTGGGAACATTGATGAGGTTCACAAGCATATCAATACAACTTGAAAACCAAAATTCCCTTGCAGGCTTTGTAAGGGTGACCACCTTCTTAAGGATTTCCCTTATATTCCCAAGGTTTTAGACATGTGGTCCATGAGTTCCAAAGAACTCATGTCATCAGCCTCTATAGGTCATTCTAGTGACAACTCATCAACTTGTGAAAGTAAGGTTCGGGAGAAGAAAAGTAGAGTCAAATTTCCTTATAGGTTATGTGAAGGAAGTCATCAAACTCACCTTTTAAATCGTATGGATGAAGCCTTGAAATTGATGGAATAAATAGTTGTTTCCTAGCCACAACTTCCAACTTCTTATCATAATCTCTCTCCTGACCCTCGATTGGTTTCTAAAGTGATTGATTTGATTCCATCATTGGTTGATCCCACTCTTCCCTTGAAGAGTGAAGCTAAAGTGGTCGATTTGGTTCCCTCATCAATTGATCCCACTCTTCCTGTGAAGAGTGAAATCCAAGTGGTCGACTCGAGTCCATAATTGGTTGATCTCACTGTCCCCTTAAAGAGTGACACACACCAAGTGATTGATCTGATCCCATCATTGGTTGATCCCACTCTTCCGTTAGACAGTGAAGTCAATATCGCTTATGTTTTTCTTTTTAATATTGATTCTACCGTATACGGGTGAATTTATCCTCCTACTATTTAACCCCCTCAAGTAATGAGGCCATTCATTTTGATTGCCATGGACTAAACGGACCTCATCTTCCTTCCTACGTACCTTTTCAAATCATTGTTTATGTTTGAGGTAGGAGCGCCCCTTAGACTATCGTATATGAACGTTCTTCCATTAATATTCTATCATCAAATGCTTGGAAAGTTTTGGGTTGTCCTCAGCTTGTGTCAGTCACCCAGAATATGTTATCTTTTAAAAAATGAATCACTCAACCTTTAGGGATCCTTCCTTAATTTCCTGTTACATTAGTAGGGAAAACCGTCTATATTGACGTTACTAAGGGATTTTAATTTTCTCCTCGGGAGAGATTATTTCTACACCATGAAAGTTATCGTGTCCACTTTCTTTTGAGTGATATCTTTCCCTCATAATGTAAACATTGTGACTATCGATCTGTTTGAGTTACTTCACACACACCTAGGATTTATTTTTCCTAAGGTTTTTCCTATGTTTATTAATCATTTTTCAGTCTCCTATATTTTAGGAAGAATATGCATCCAAGGAGAATGTTCTCTTCAGTTTGATCAGTTGAGTGGAGTCTAGATGCTACATTGGGATTATCACCATGCAACATTTGGATTATCACCATGCAGGATTGGGATCATCACCAGATAATGTGAATTGTCCTCAATATTAAATGTGATAGCGATCATCAATATCAGAAATATAAATATAAATACAAAAGGAAAGCTCATGTAAATCATAAGAAGGAATGGTACTCAAAAACCTTCAACGATGACTCAGGATCCAAAGGTGGAAACAGAAGAAAAGGAGAGAAATGCAGATACTACCATAAATGATTCCATCCAGAATTCACACGTATGCAAAAATAGATAGATCTAATGACTCAAATACTTCAACAAAACAACCTTGGATATCGCATCCCCAAGGGTTCCAAGAATAATAAGCCAGAAGATCAGAATCCCAAGAAAGACAATTATATCCATGCTTTGATCTCCATCAACTCCTCTCTCGATGCTTGGATCATAGATTGAGGATAATCACACCACATGTCTTCCACAAAAGAGGTATATTCTTCATTGGATGCATGCAAAGGTCCTCCTATTATGATGGGGGAAAACTCTGCAGTCGAGGTCACCAGAAAAGAAAGGATTGAACTCACTAACAAAATCTTCGAGAATATGTTGCATGTTCCCAAACTTTCCGTCAATCTTATCTCCATGTATCAGATGAAAAATTATGGTACCAGAAAGAAATTCATGTTCACACCTGATGAAGTGGAAATATGTGACATGCAAACCAATTCCAGGTTTTCTACCAGTGAGGTAAATCATCAATCTAGGATTTACACATTTTCTAAATTTATTGAAATAGATTATGCTTTACTCCTTACCCATGTTGATGAAAGCAGTAGGATATGGCATGGAAGGTTTGGGAATTTAAATTTCATATATATGAAACAAATTAGCAAGCAAGGATTGGTTGATGATCTACCAAACATCCATTTATCCAAAGGAATCTGTGAGGGATGTGTTCTTGGAAAACACCCTCAAGAGAAATTCGACAAAGGAAAGACTCAAAGATCTTCCTCTCCTTTAGATCTGATCCATAGTGACCTCATGGGCCATTTTCTGCATCCATCAATCAGCAAAGTGATGTTCGTTCTCATTTTTGTTGATTATTTCTCACACTTCACATGGATTTTCTTTATCACGAAAAAATCAGAGGTCTTTCAACACCTCAAAGATTTCAAAGCCCTGGTTGAGACATAGTCAGGAAAGTTAATCAAAGTCCTCTGAAATGCTAACAGGGGAGAGTATGTCAACCATGAGATCCAAAATATTTTTCATGAGGCAGGGAGTCAGTTGTAGCACACAATTCCCTATACTCCGCAGCAAAACAGAGTTGCTGAGAAAAAAAAAAGATCTCTAAAAGAGATGGCATCTTGCATGCTACATGCAAAGTTACTTCCACAAATATTATGGGCCGAAGAACTTAATTGTGCAACCTATATCCAAAATATATATCGCCATAGATATTTCAAAGATAAGACTCGCTACAAGGCTTGGAGCGGCCTCAAACCGGAAGTGACCCACTTTCATATTTTTGGTTCACGTGCATGGGCCCAGATTTCCTATGAAAAGAGGAAGGCACTTGATCCACAGAGCACATAGTGTATCTTTTTTGGATACCCCGAAAGTGTGAAGGGATACAAACTTATTGATCTTTCCTCATACTCCCTCATCATTGAGCAAAGTTTCCAATTCGAGGAAAGTGTCTCGCATGTACGTCAAGAGCCGCATCCAGACACCTTTTTTCTTCCACTTGTTAGAGATGATGAGCATGCCCATGCCAACTCTTCTTCAAATGAGAGTTCTAATTTAGAGGATTTAGATGATCCTAATACAAAGTCAATATAGTCAGATGCATATTCAATGCATGCACATTCATATGTAGAACCAAAGCCGAGGCTCAAGTGAGCTCAGACTACTCTTCAGGATACATGGGATCTTGTCGGGGATCCAATTGATACTATGAGGAGTTGATCTAATTTCGAGGACCTTCCTCTTGCACCCAATTCCACTGAACCGTTTCCACCCAAGCATCTTTTCTTGGTTCAGTCTTCATATCCATAATATTATGGTGAGGCTGCTGGAAATCCCTTTTGGGAATCCACCATGCAGGAGGAGTACAACTCCCTCCTCAAGAACCAAAATTGGGATCTGGTTCCCCTTCCTTCTAGAAGGAAAATTTTCAAGTGGAGATGGGTCTACAACACCAAGAGTGCAGCAGATAGACAGATTAGTAGATACAAACCCAAGCTAGTTTTCAATGGATTTCAATAGGTGCATGGAATTGACTATGATGAGACGTTTGCTCCAGTAGCGAACATGGATTACATACATTTGACACTTTCTATTGCGACAACCAAGGGATGGGAATTTCATCAGATGAACGTGAAGAATAAATTTATTCATGATGATCTCTCTGAGGAGATCTTTATGGAGTATCCCCATGGATTTATGCATGATTCCTCTTAGGTCTGTCGACTGAAGAAGTCTCTTTATGGCCTCAAGAAGGCTCCTAGGGAATGCTATGTCAATATGAACTCCTACTTGTTGTCACAGAACTTTGTACGTTGTAAAGAAAACCCAAATGTTTACATGCTCAAAATAAATAATTCATTTATACTCTTAGTTCTGTATGTTGATGATTTGTTGATGACATGTTGCTCGACTTCAACGATTGTTGTAGTCAAGAGGATTTTGCATGACAAGTTCTTGATGATGAACCTGGATCTACTACACTTCTTCCTTGGACTCGAGATCAGTCATGATGCATCAAGCATCAAACTGTCTCAGTACAAGTATGCACGAGATCACCTTGAGAGATTTCACATGACAGACTGCAAGTTTGCTTTGAATCCTTTTCTATCAGGATTCAAACTTGAGGATGGTGAGGAAACTCCACTGGTTGAAAACACACTATACAAACAACTAGTGGGGAGCTTGTTGTATCTCACACACTCTAGACTAGACCTCTATTATGAAGTTGGCGTAGTTTCTAGGTTCATGCAGGAGCTGCATGAGTTACATTGGAAGGATACAAAGAATATCCTTCAATACCTGCAGGGCACCATCACCTTTAGGATTCATTATTCAACATACTCTACATTGGAATTCATAGGGTACACTAATTTTGACTGGGATGGCGATAGCATTGATCACAATTCCACATATGGTTACTCACTCAGTCTTGGTTCTGGGTCTATCTGTTGGTCGAGCAAGAAGCAAGCTGCTATTTATCTATCTTCATCCGACGCAGTGTATAGAGGGGTAGTTAAAATAACCATCCAGGCTATGTGGATACAATGTTTTCTCATTGAGTTGGGCATTCTCTTTCATGAGGCAATCATCATCTGGTGTGACAACCAGAGCACTCTGAAGTTCTACATAGATCTAGTTTAGAGGCAACATACGAAGCACATCAAGATCTACATGCACTACATCCAAGACTTAGTACATGAGGGGATAATCAACTTGCAATTCTATCCTTCAGCAGAATAGACTACATACATCTTCACCAAGACCTTCACTAAGAAAAATTTCCATTCTTTGTACAATCATCTTGGAGTGAAGGACATAGTTTCCTAGCAACTGTGAGTTTTTCTTTTTACATACATTGTACCTTGAGGGGGGGTGGGGTTTCCCATGATTTTTTCCCTCTTTCCTTGCTTTATTTCAATGTATCTTTTATATTTGGGTACCTAACATGTCCTCGTTGCTAGGACCCATTATTTATTTTCACCATAGTGATGTTCAGGGGGGGTGTTGGAGTTACTTCACACACACCTAGGATTTATTTTTCCTAAGGTTTTTCCTATGTTTATTAGTCATTATTCAGCCTCCTATATTTTAGGAAGAATATTCTCTTCATTTTCTACTTCAGTTTGATCAGTTGAGTGGAGTTTAGATGCTACATTGACATTATCACTCTTCAACATTGGGATCATCACCAACTAATATGCATTGTCCTTGGGATCATCACAAGACTAGTGCATTACCCATGATTCCCTGATATCCTCCTCACTTCACTCTATTTTAGTCAGTTAACTGAAGACTGTTAGACTATTTAACTCATTTAGGTGGTGGTTCACTCCTGTAACTTCCTGTGAGACTAGACTAGGTGGCAGTTTATTACTGTAACTGCTTGTGTGTGTTCAGATCACTCTAGACCACCACTATGGTGCATTGGTTTCTCCTCCAGTGTGCATATGTTGAGTTATATAGAGTATATAATGTGTAAATTATCATTCATTCATTTGGTTAATGATAATTCTTCCATTCTTTCTCTCATGCTTCTCTTTTCTTCTATTTTCTATACAACTGTGTATGTCAATTCCCAGCTAGATCTATTTTGTGCAGGTTCAACACATTTACATGATAAAATTTTGTTTATTGGTCCTGGTTTGAATTCCATCGACCCACCTTCCCTAATTTAATGGTCCTTATGTGTAAGTGGTATCACCCTTGCTACATGTTAATTATGTGGCGACTTGTCCCATGCATTCAGATCTGAATGAGAACGATCCTGTCACTCAATTCTCAACTTTTTTTGACTTAGATCCGGTAGTTGAAATGGAGACCTATTCAATGAGGATATTAGATATTGATATCCTTACCCCTATTACAACCCTCGACATGCATTCCTTCTAGATCATTATTCTTCCATCCAACGAATATCTCTTGGAATCCATGATTGAGGTATGTCCCTTGACGTGTATTCCTTCCATAGTTTCATCCTCTTGGAATCCATGATCAAGATGAGGCTTTGAGAAAAGTTCTCATTTTTGTGTCAAGATCGTTAAAAAATGAAGCAAAGGTCTAGAATCAAACCCATAGGTTATGAGAATAGTTATTTTCCCATGTCAAACTCATTAAAAAATGAAACAACTGCCTCTCCCTTTCAGTTGAGTCTTTCACTAGAAATCATACATGAGCATTCATTTCATCCACCTAGGTCAGTTGATCCTCTTTCTTCCTCCTTCTCCGGTGAAAATTTTCCTATTATTAACCAAGAGTCTGTTCTGGTAAATAAATTGGTGATAGGAGAAGAGTACATGAATGAAACCAAGCTTTGGGGGCATGTCCCCAGCCTCTGGACATCATGTTGGAGTTGAGTCACTAGCTTCTCAAGATAAGGTAAAAGTACCAACCACCAATGGGTATCCTCCCTCGAAAATTTTGGACATTATGTTGGGAAGAACAAGCATAGTTCTTTCTATGTTTCAAGTTCATTCAAAAATGAAGAAGATTGTTTGCTTAATGGTTGTTCTTTCCACTGATTCACTACTACTTTTTGTCTCACTAGCTTATAGCCTGCTAATGATTTTTTATATTTGTTGTATTTCTTTATTATATCCATTTCAATTATGATCCATGCTAGTCATTCACATCACATTGCTTCCTTTTTAAAATATACCTCTAGAGAGACACACTACTAGGAGTGATCCTCCCTTGGGGGTTGTTCCCATCTTAACGTAATAATGTTTTCTAGAACGAGCTTAGTCTTTGTTCTTTCTCATTCCATTCAAATATTGATCTTATTGTCGTCACATTATGTTCTTTGTACTCATCGAGTCAATCCTGCCAAGTCATTTGTCGTGCCTCACAATGTTCAAGGGAGGTTTCATTCCCAACCAACCATATATAGTTTTACTAGTTTCCATTCATGTGTCAGTCCATACTCATTTAATCCACCACATCACATAACTTTCGTGTGTTAGTTTCATGTCGATGATGGGGGATACATCATGGCCCTCCTTCAATGAGTCTTTTCCTATCAACTTCAACACATGATCAAGGAATTAGAATTAGAAACAAATAAGTACCTTAGAACCTGCATTCCTCAATGGCAGACCTCCTCACTTTCAACAGTAGGTTTATACCATTGACCTCTAATTGGATGATTCCAAGAATGTTTGAATTTAGCTCATTTATTCACATTCGCTGGAATGTACTAAAGGTACCTTGGGAATCATTGTCATCATTGGTTATTTCCCTTGCACTTTTTAATAGTATACCTCAATGATTGGTAATCAAGTGGTTTCTACCATGTTCGACATCAAGTCATCTATTTGCATGGATAGACTCGTATAGTTTTAGAATCAGGATGAAGACCTGGGTTGGGAGCTCACTTTGTTATGTGTTTTTCTAGGATGTGATGGAGATCATTTGAGCATGTAAAATATTCTAGTATAATCTCCAAGCTTGAATTCTTACTGATAAATATACTGTCACATAGATCCACATTGAATTGATCCGTGGCTATGTTTGTCTTCTCATAGCTCCACTATGTATTTTTCGTGGCTATGATTAGTTCATGTCATGGAGGTATGGATCCACAGTTTATCTCTAGTGGTCATATCCTTGGTCATTATTCTCATGGATCTACAGTCTATTGGTCGATGAACATGCTTTGCGTCAACTCATATTACGTGCATAGGTATGCCTACCTAGGGAATGAAAACATGTATTTATATTGTTTGATGGTTGTTTCTATCTTCTGCCAAGTTCTTCTACTCCAAAACCCTTGCATTGAGGAATTTTTAAAGTGTTTCATCCATCAGTTTTTCTTTTGACCTCACACTTTAGGGGGCATCTATTACACATCAAAATGCCACACTTAAGTGTCACACCCTAAGTGTCACAAAGTGATATATGAACCTTACTAAGTGTCACATGCACTCTGTCAAGTGTCATATGCACCATACTAAGTGTCACATGAACTTTTCCAAGTGTCACAACTCTTTGACACCATGAAATACCTTTTCCATGAACTCTAATTCATAATGGAGGAAGAAACCCATCATTTCAATGCCAGAAACATGCTTTACACTTGAAAATTCAACCATGTTTTAAGCATTTATGACGGGTGGTTCCCCCTTGGCCATGTCGGGGAGTGCCACCTCATAGGGTGGAGCCCCCATGGAATTATTTAGGAATCTCCATTGGCACCCTGTCTCTAACTCAAGGGGAGCACCACTTTCATTCGAGGAAAATATGGTGAATATCACCTTTTCCTAACGAACAACTCTAAAGAGATGAGATTGTTTTGGGTCAAATCCTAACCTTTGACACTATTTTAGGATCAAATCTCAACTCATGGAGCCATATCCTCAACCACTTCCTTTTGGAGTTACTTCAACACACACCTAGGATTTATCTTTCCTAAGGTTTTTCCTTTGTTTATTATTTATTATTCAGTCTCCTATATTTTGGGAAGAATATTACTCTAGGGAGAATATTCTCTTCAATTTTCACTTCAGTTTGATCAGTTGAGTGGAGTCTAGATACTACATTGGGATTATCACCATGAAACATTGTGATCATCACCAAATAATGCACATTGTCCTTGGGATCATCACCATGCTATCGCATTTCCAATGGTTCTTTGATCTCCTTCTCACTTCACTTTGTTTCAGATAGCTAATTGAAGACTGATTGACTAGTTAACTCAGCTAGGTGGCAGTTCACTCCCGTAACTACCTGAGAGACTAGACTAGGTGGCAGTTTACTCATGTAATTGTTGGTGTGTGTCCAGACCACTCTATACCACCACTATGGTGCATTGGTTTCTCCTCCAGTGCACATTGGTTTAGTTATATAGATTATTTTATGTGTAAATTATCAGTTATTCATTTGGTTAATAAGAATTCTTCCATTCTTTCTCTCCTTATTCTTTTTTCTTCTATTTTCTCTGCAAATGTGTATGTCAATTCCCAGATAGATCTACTTTGTGCAAATTCAATACATTTACATCGTATAATAGCTAATAGAATGCTAGGAAAAGAACACACCAAATTATTTTTGTAGGTACTGAAGATTGAAGATAGCGGAAACTGGAATTTAAAAAATAATTCATTCTTACACCTTACAATTACTTTGTATGGAAGGAGGATATGATCATGCATCCTTTAATTAGAGGATTGTATAGTTTAACCATGAACATAGAGAAATAACCAACATTATCCATAGAAAAATCCAAGTATCTAAATCGAATGGATGAAGCATTCGAAACAATTTGCAGTCTCATCTCTCCCGATCTCCTTTTTCACATATCTTCCTGTAAAACCCCCAATGAATCCTGGACCACCATGGAAGGGATATTTGGAAAAAAGGATGAGATGAGGGGACATATTCTTGAGGTGGAATGTTTCACATTGTATCCAAAAGCTTCAAAAATCTCCAATATTTCTTTACAAAATATAAGGATTTATTGTCACAACTCAAGGCTTGTGGGGTTGATAAATATAAGGAGGAGAAAAAAATAGTTCTCACTATTCTCTCTAAACTTCGTCCTGAAGTCTTAGTGTTTGTATCCACATTCCATTCAGTTAGATTTTCCTCTAGAGCCACCTGGAAGATTCCTTCTCTTGAGGAATTTATCGAATCTCTAACACAAGAGTAGACCAAGCTCATCAACATGGGAAAAATCAAAGGCCCAAAGGTGCATGCACTCACTGTGAAATATGGAAGTGGTCATCAATATCAAAAATTTAAATATAAAGAAAAAATGAAATCTCATGCAAATCCAAAGAAGGAAGGGTACTCAAAACCCTTCAATGATGCCTTCATATCCAAAGGTGGAAATGGAAGAAAAGGGGAGAAATGCACATATTTCCATAAAGGATTCCATCCAAAATCCACATGCATGCAGAAAAAGATAGATATAATGATTCAAATACTTCATAAAAACAACGTTGGAGATCATATCCCCAAGGGTGCCAAGAATAAGAACCATAAGAACAAAATCCCAAGAAAGGTAATTCTATCCATGCTTTGATTGCCATCAACTCCTCTCATGATGCATGGATCATAGATTCAGGAGAATCACACCACATGGATTCCACAAAAGAAGTCTACTCTTTATTGGATGCATGCAAAGTTCCTCCCATTCTGATGGGGGACAACTCTCCTGTCAAGGTCACTGGAAAATGAAGGATTGAACTCAGAAACGAAAGCTTTGAGAATGTGTTGCATGTTCCCAAACATTCCTTCAATATTCTCTCTGTGTATCAGATGAAACATTTCGGCACCATAATGAAATTCCTATTCACACCTAATGAGGTGGACATCTATGATATGCAAACCAATTCCAAGGTTGCTACCGGTGAGGTAAATCATCAATCTAGGATTTAAACATTTTATGAATTTATTGAACCAGATTCTTCTTTACTTCTTACCCATGCTGATGAAAGAAGTAGGATATGGCATGAAATGTTCAAGAATATAAATTTCATATATATGCAACAACTTAGAAAGCAAGGATTGGTTGATGGTCTACCAAACATCCATTTCTCCAAAGGAATCTGTGAGGGATGTGTTCTTGGAAAACACCCTCAAGAGAAATTCAACAAAGGAAAGGCTCAGAGAGATTCCTCTCCTTTAGCTCTGATCCATAGTGACCTCATGGGACCTTTGATGCATCCATCAATCAAAAAAGAAAGGTACATGCTCATTTTTGTTGATGATTTATCATGCTTCACATGGATTTTCTTTCTCAGGAAAAAATCATAGGTCTCTCAACACCGCAAAGATTTCAAAGCCTTGGTTGAGACACAGTCAGAAAAGAGTATCAAAGTCCCCTGAACTGATAATGGAGGATATTATGTCAACCATGATATCCGTAATATTTTTCATGAGGTAGGGATTCAGTTGCATAAAAAATGTCCCTATACTCCGCAACGAAATGGAGTTGTTGAGCGGAAAAATAGATCTATAAAAGAGATGGCATCTTGCATGCTACATGCAAAGTCACTTCCATAGATATTATGGGTCGAAGAACTTAATTGTGCAATATACATACAAAACATATCTCCCCATAGATATTTTAAGGATAAGACCCACTACGAGGCTTGGGGAATATTCAAACCGAAAGTGACCCACTTTCATATTTCCAGTTCACGTGTATGGGCTCATATTCCCTCTGAAAAGAGGAAGGCACTTGATCCACAGAGCACATAGTGTATCTTTGTTGGATACCCCAATGGTGTGAAGGGATATAAACTTATTGATCTTTCCTCGGATAGACTTATTATTGAGTGAAGTGTCCAATTCAAGGAATCTATCTCGCATGTACCTCACCAGCCACATGTAGACACCTTTGTTCTTCTACCTGTCAGAGATGATGAGCATGCACATGCCGAATCTTCTTCAGATGAGATTTTTGCTTCATAGGATTCAAATGATACAAATACAAAGTCAATACAGTTATATGCATATTCAGTGCATCCAGATGTAGATGCAGATCCAGAGCAGAGGCCCAAGTGGGCCCATACTGCTCTTCAATATGTAGGGGATCTTGTTGGTGATCCAACTGATACTAGGAGGACTCAATCTGATTTCATGGAGCCTCCTCTTGCACTCACTACCATTGAAAAATTTCCACCCAGAAATATTTTCTTGGTTCAGTATTTAGATTCACAATCTTGTGGTGAGGTTGTTGGAAATTCCTTTTGGGAATCCACCATGCAGGAGGAGTACAAGTCCCTCCTCAAGAAACATACTTGGTATCTGGTTCCCATTCCTTTTGGAAGGAAACTTATCATGTGCATATGGGTCTACAGGACCAGGAGTGTAGTGGATGGACATATTAGCAGATACAAAGCTAGGATAGTTTCCAAAGGCTTTCAGCAGGTGCATGGCATTGACTATGATGAGACCTTCTCTCTAGTAGCGAAGATGTATTCCATGTTGGAAGATTGGTTGTTGTCATTGATGTCAACCCTAGTCATGGGTTTTGGACCACAAGATTCATGAAGGTATTTGGACATGAAGGAAAATGCACATGCAGATACAAGACCCATGGATGGATAGTATACATCATGTTGTTTCTGGTGGTATTTGGCATGTCATGTGGATCCTCATGGTTGAGGAGAAATGAATTTTTGAAGATGACAAAGTGAATTGAAGAAGGAAGTACATGTAGGCCCTGAACATAATTAAAGAAAAGAATTACAAAATAAGAAATTGTCAGGT
>ML835463.1:31184-49271 GCA_009831015.1 Picea engelmannii | reverse complement strand
TGAGCGACGTGTTTTCTTCTCTTAGTTCATCTAAAGCACTAATCAATTATGCTTCATAATTTTCTTCCTTTTCAATTAGTTTTTCTGTCTCATTTCCTTCATGGCATTCTATTTCAAGATGTCTGTGTTTTTCAAAATTAAAGCAAAACAAGATACCTCTACTGATTATGTACTCTTCATATTCTGAATCTGTTTGACATGGTGAACATAATTCTTCCTGATCTATATCTACATCTTCTTTGGCATTTTCTGAATCTCCGATGGGTGAAGAATATATGTAATGTAACTTATCCCAAATTTCTTTGGCTGATGAACATTTACCAACATTTTCTCTTACCGTATTAGGAAATCCTTCCCAGATGAAATCCATTGCTATTTTTTTTATTCTTCTTCAATTCCTTCTTGGCTGTAGTCTTTTCCCTTTTTGAACTATCATATCCTGTAACAACTGATAGCCAGATATAATGTCCCTCTGTCTATAAAAATACTTTCATCCTTATGCTCCACATCTCATACTTCAAACCATTCTGACCATTAAACATTGGTACTCCATTCTTAGAATAATCCATGATCTCTTTCTAGTGGTTAATTTTCTTCCTGAAGGAACCGTCTCGAATACCAATTGTCAGATTACTGTGTTGGGGGGGGGTGCGCGTGAATCAGTAATAGAGAAATTTAATCCCTTTTCACCATAACATGCAAGTGTTATATCAATGTAGCATTATCATCCAATAGTTGTAGAGTAAATAAACAATGAACAAATGAGCAAACAAACACATACATAGTACACCCATGTTTTACGTGGAAACCCAAAGTGGGAGAAAACCACAAAATATTTTTTCTTAAATGTCTTTAAGAATTACATTCATTGGAAGCATCAACTTCCTTTGTTTTCCAGATGCATCTGGAAGGAGGCTCCAACCCCCCAGTTTCTCAGGCTACAACCTGAGGGAAGCTCCAACTCCCCAATTCTTTGGCTATAACCAGAAGGAGGCTACAACCCCCTATGTTATCCGACTACAACTAGAAGGTGGATAAAACCAGGTGGATAAAACCACCTGTCCTTTCCCTATCCAACCAACGTATAAGTAGAATTATGGAACCACTTTTTCACTATCACTATGAGATATAATGGTGTAAACCTGTACCAATCAACCTTCACCAAACAACATGTACCAATAACTTGAACCATGCATCAACCTGTAACTTAACCTGTAATAAACATGTACCATAAAAAAGTGCATCAACCATGCACCAACCTATACCAAACAACCTGTAATCAACATGCACCATAAACAAGTGCATCAGCCATGCACCAACCTGTACCAAACAACCTGTAATCAACATGTACCATAAACAAGTGTATCAACCATGCACCAACCTATACCTCAACCTGTACCATGAACAAGTGCATCAACCATGCACCAAACATGTACCAATTGTGTATCCACTACTCATCAACTATGACTCATCAATATGTACCAACATCATCAACTATACACCTCATGTATGTGCAAACACATCAACTACTTGTCTCAACCATGTACCCAACATGTACCTCAACCAAAATCCCTCATCAATTTCCACATCCAAATCTGATTTGTAACTCTGTAATAGAACTGGTGTATATGATCACATACCTACAAACCTTCCTTAACTTTAACAACAAGAGACTAGCATTTTCATCAAACTTTACTTTAGTTTGACATGACTAGTTTTGGATTAGTCAACAACCCTAAGTTGAAATAATCATAACTATGTACCTGTAATGAATAAAGATATGAAAATAGTACACAATTTTCTTCAGTGTGTTTTGTGCAACTCCTCCAAGTGTCACTAGTTGGAACCTCTCAGAAAAGGAGCTATAGAAAAAATGGCATACCTTGTTGAATTATGTCTTATTCTAGAGAGAGAACTTGTAGAGAATGCCCCACATGGAATATTGGTTGTGTTGATATAACAATTGTACAAAGAATAATACAGACTGTAATCTAACCAACAGATTTGTTCTTACTGAATTTTGATCTTTTATTAATAAGTTATGATGTTTTTACCCGAAACACATGTTTTAGACTTTCCTTGTGACAATCGCTCATTCTTTCCTTGTGACAATCCCTCCCCTTGGAAACATGCCTCTATGCTCTCTCTCCAAGCATTTATTTTTGCATATGATAAATCTCTCCCCCTTTGTCATAAATGGCAAAGGTATATTTCCATCCGGGGATGCTCTCCCTAACATAACTCTTCCTAAAATTGATCTCCCAACCTGAATTGTCTTATTTATGGTGCTTCCTCATGTACCTCTAAGACATATAAGAAAAACATTCAAAAGAATTCATTTTGGAGTAGAAATTACTCCTAGTCTCTAGCGAAGATACTCAAAGGCTTCCCATGGAAGAGGTTTTGTAAATATATCTGCCACTTGTTCTTTTGTGCCCACATATTCAACTCCAATGTTCTTCTCTGCAACCTGTTCCTGTAGAAAGTGATACTTGATTGGAATGTGCTTCATCTTGGAGGGCATCACCGGGTTCTTTGAGATACTGATGGAGCTTGTATTATCACAATAAATTGGACTGAGCTCATAATACTCAACCTGTATATATTTCAAAGTTTGTTTCATCCATAGAACCTGTGTACAACACATTTTTGTTGCAATACACTCTGCCTCGACTGTAGATAAGGATATTGATGATTGCTTCTTGCTTAACCATAATACTAAACGCTCACCCAAGTAGAATATTTGCCCATTGGTGCTTTGTCGGTCATCAATGCAACCTACCCAATCTGCATCTGTGTAGGCAATAAGTGATAGATCATTTCCTTTTGGATACCATAATCCAAACTCTTATGGTCCTTTGAGATATCTGAAAATCCTCTTCACTTCTAATACATGTGATTTCTTGGTGCTGATTGAAATCATGTTACCTATCCAACTATTTGCATTACATCTAGTCCAGATGTTGTCATCTATAGTAATCTACCAATCATTGACCTATATTGCCTCTGGTTTGTAGAATTTGAATCATCATCTTTGCTCAACTTGCAATTGGTTTGCATAAGAGTGGTAACTAGTTTGCAATCTTCCATTCCGAACCTCTTTATCATTTATTTGATATACTTAGTTGAGAAATAAAACTTCCTTGGTTGATTTGACATATCTGAAGACCCAAAAAGAAGGATAGTTCTCCAAGTAATGACATTTCAAATTCATTCTGCATATCCTTTGTAAATTTATTGATGTAGAGGTTGTTGTATGTGTTTCCTTTCCATAGTTCATAGGGAGTTTTGTCATTGTTGTTTTTGAGAATTACTCTATTTGGAATGTGAACTATTGTATGCACTGCATGTGTCCAAAAAATATCTGTCAATTTGGAATCCATTAGCATTGTTTGAGCCATTTCCTCTGTAATTATCATCCATTATGATAATGTTCCTTTGTCTCTAAACCACTCTCTGAACCAATATATGAATCCATTCTCTTTTCCATTGTCATATATCTGTCCAAACCTTCTAAGTATTCTTACAAATACATCTATGTCCATATTTTTCAATACTCTACTTGCACAATTGTCCATAATGATGAACCATTTATCACTATACTATCATAAAGTCTTGATTAATCTGTCTTCTCAAACTCTGTAATATGATTGAAGGATGGTTCTTTGGTCTGTCACAGCTATCGCATAGACTCGCCCTGTCTAATATTCATATTACCTGGGATTCTCTAAGTCGTATGGCTCAAAAACATTCATGCTCTGATGTGTATTCATCATCATCTTAATTGGTAGATTCATGATCATCTTCATTGGTAGATTCATCATCTCTCTGAGCTTGAACTTCTTTATTTTTTTCTGTGGATTCATCTTTCACTACAAGGCATGAAAGTAAAATCTCTTGAACCTGTTCCTTATTTACCTATCCTTCTTTTCTTTCAGTTATTTTCCAAACCTTTCTGTATCTGACATATTTCTTTTTGTTTGTAGAATTTTTTTAATCTCATTTTATTGTCAATCTTGCGATCTTTGGGACCTGGTCTTTGTTCACCCATTCTTCGTGTTTTCTTATCCATACTTTCTTACATCTGATATCAATGTTCTCTTTCATGGAACTATCGATCATGCTTCTACAATCACTAGCTATGTGTCCATAGTTATGACATCTTTAACATTCAATGTTATGTGAGGCCACATAGGCTTTTCTTGCTTGGACACTTCTTTTATAATCCCTGCTATTTGAAACCTTATTTCCAAATTTAGTACAGTAAAAAAATGACCATAAAATAAATATCCATACCTGGGAGTGAATGATTTTCTTTGTGGCACAGTCCTTCTAAAAATTTTTCTTGACTAATCATGATCATGATCATGATTGAAGCTTTTTTGTGGCTTGAACATAGATGGTCTTCTTGAATATGTATCTTCAATAGTTTTCTTATATTCTGGTTGACCATGATTCCTTCCTTTGAGTACTTCTGCAAAACTCTTTCTATTTTCTTCATTCTTCTTTTCTAGCAACCCAGAGTGCTTCTCTTCATTCTCTATAACTGATGTGGATGTTTATGTCTCTTCAGCGTTCTTGTTCAGCTTGACGATTTTACTTCTCAATGTGACAAATTCTTCTTCAAGCTTCTCAACCTCTTCTTCTTTCTTCATTATTTGAGACTTCATGACTTCTTTTGTTTTTTTCTCTTCTTCAAGCTGAATTTTTAATGTGATTATTTCTTCTTCAAGTCCTTTCTCTTCTTGAACAAAATATCCTCAAGATGGTTTAGATTGTTAGTTCTTTCCTTAATATGATATGTCAATATCTTCTCTCTCATTTTTGCTTCTTCCTTCTGTGCTTCTATGTTGGCTTCCAAATATTTCTTTTGATATTCAAGATTTTCTTCAATGTTTCTGGCTTCTTCTAGCTAAGTTCTTAAATTCTTGATGACCTATTAGGATTATTCAAAAATGTGAACACTTTCCTTTTGTTTCATTAATTCTTTCTTGAGTGACTTGTTTTCTTCTCTTAGTTCATCTAAAGCACTAATCAATTTCGCTTCATAACTTTCTTCCTTTTCAATTAGTTTTTCTGTCTCATTTCCTTAATGACATTCGATTTCAAGATGTCAACGTTTTTCACAATTAAAGAAAAACAACATACCTTTGGTGATTATGTTCTCTTCATCTTCTGAATCTGTTTGACATGGTGAACATAATTCTTCTTGATCTGTATCTGCAACTTCTTTGGCGTTTTTTTAATCTCCGATGGGTGAAGAATATATGTCATGTAACTTATCCCAAAGTTCTTTGGTTGATGAAGATTTACCAACATTTTCTCTTACCGGATTAGGCAATTCTTCTGAGATGAAATCCATTGCTATTTTGTTATTTTTCTTCAATTCCTTCTTGGCTGTAGTCTTTTCCCTTTTTGAACTATCATATCTTGTAACAACTGATAGCTAGATATAATGTCCCTGTTCTTGTAAAAATAATTTTGTCATTCTGCTCCATATCTCATACTTAAAACCATTTTGACCATTAAACATTGGTACTCCATTCTCATACTAATCCATGATCTCGTTCTAGTGGTTTAATTGTTTCCTGAAGGAATAGACACTAATACCAATTGTTGGATTACTGAAAGGGGGGGTAAATCAGTAATAGAAAAATTTAACCCTTTTTCACCATAAAATGAAAGTGTTATATAAATGTAACATTATCATCCAATAGTTGTAGACTAAATAAACAATGAAAAAATGAGCAATCACACACATACATAGTAAACCAGTGTTTTACATGGAAACCCAAAGCAGGAGAAAACCACAGAATGATTTTTCTTATATGTATTTAAGAATTACATTCATTGTAAGCACCAACTTCCTTTGTTTTCCAGCTACAACTGGAAGGAGGCTCCAACACCCTAGTTTCTCAGGCTACAACTCAAGGGAAGCTCCAAATCCCCAATTCTCTAACTACAACCAGAAGGAGGATACAACCCCCTATGTTCTCTGGATACAACCGAAAGGTGGCTACAACCACCTGTCCTTTCCCCATCCAACCAATCTAATGTATAAGTAGAATGATGGAACCACTGTCACACTATTACTATGAGATATACTGTTGTAAACCTGGACTAATCAACTTGCACCAAACAACTTGTACCAATAACCTGAACCATGCATCAACCATGCATAAACCTATACCTCAACGTGTAATCAACCTGTACCATAAGCAAGTGCATCAACCATGCACCAACATGTACCAAAAAACATGTAATCAATCGATTCCATAAATAGGTGCATCAACCATGCACCAACCTGTACCAAACAACCTGTAATCAACATGTACCATAAACAAGTGCATCAACCATGCACCAACCTGTACCTCAACTTGTACCATGAAAAAATGAATCAAACATGCACAAAAATTGTACCAATCATGTATCAACTACTCATCAACTTTGACTCATAAATATGTACCAACATCATCAACTATACACCTCATGTATGTGCAAACTCATCAACTACTTGTCTCAACCATGTGCCCAACATTTACCTCAACCAAAATCCCTCATCAATTTAATCATCCAAATATGATTTGTAACTTTGTAATAGACATGGTGTATATTATCACATAACTTCAAACCTTCCTTAACTTTAACAACAAGAGACTAGCATTTTCATCAAACTTCACTTTAGTCTCACATGACTAGTTTTGGATTAGTCAACAACCCTGACTTGAAATAATCATAACTATGTACCTGTAATGAATAAAGATATGAAAATAGTACACAATTTTCTTCAGTGTGATTTGTGCAATTCCTCTAGGTTTCACTACTTGGAACCTCTCAGAAAATGAGTTATAGCAAAAATGGCATACTTTGTTGAATTTTGGCTTATTCTAGAGAGCGAACTTGTAGAGCGTACCCCGCACAGAATGTTTGTTGTATGGATCTGAAAATTGTACATAGAAGACTATAGACAGTACTCTAACCAAACAAATTGGTCTTACTAAATTTGTATTTGTTATGAATAAGTTATGACGTTTTTACCCGAAACACCTATTTTAGACTAGTTTTAGGACTAGCCACAAACCCTATTTTCCACATATTGTAACTCCAAAAATGTGACGAACCACAAGATGAAATTTGTACCACAGTTACTTGGATATGTTTCCTCAATGGCCTCCCAATTTCACATTCAGAATCATTCTAGAAAAAAATTATTGCTAAAATGGTGAGATGACTTGTAAATAACATACCTTAGAAAGCATCATCAAAATAATTTATCCTCCCTTGAATTTCAGCCTTCTTTACTTCACCTTCCCTCTCAAATTCGGCTTAGATATCCTTTGGTAACCTTAGTCACCTGTAGATATTCAATATGGTCAAGTGTGATTAAAATGAGAGAGCCTTTCCTCTTATTTATACTTTCATGTAGCTTCCTCAAGGGGTAACCTTTTAACCATCTTAACCCACTTTCCTTATTTTAGGGTTAACCCACTTCTAATTTCTCCATTAAATTTATCATTTAAATAATTTATTTTGTATTCACTTTGAATTATAGTACATTCATCACTTCACTTTATTATTTACCTTCTAAAATATCTTAAACCACTTTGACTACTTTGACCTTTTGGGGCTTCTAGATTACTCATGAGGGTTGTCCAAGTTCACATGGCCATAACTCTCTAACCGTGAGGAGTTATGTGATGTTCCACATACCAATAGAAATGGAATGACATGTATTATCCATATAGAATAGTCTTGCCATCAAATATATCAAAATGCATACCATTATCTATCAAACAATCTTGGGTCCATTACCCAAACCTAGGTTCTCCAACTTCTCATGGCCATAACTCTCTAACTATGAGGAGTTATGTGAAATTCCACATACCACCAGAAATTGAATGACATGTACTATTCATATAGAATAGTCTTACCTTGAAATATATTAAAACTCATACGATTATACATGAAACAACCTTGGGTCCATTACCCAAACCTTTGTGCTACCGGGATTCACTATCGGAATTTCTCCAAGGGTTGACAAAAATATACAATATCACTCTCCAATGGTTGAAATCAATGACAAAAACAAATATGTACCAATTGTACATCAACCTAATTCAACTATCTGACAAAATTTATGTTGAATTTGGCCCCGGGTGAGCCACTTGCCTTGGTGCGGGAGCTACCTTGCTTTGACAACCCGATAAAGCTGGATTCTTTGTTGATGAGTGGCCTTGAACTGTGTTTCCATGATATGATCAGTGGATTCATGCTCCATGTAGTTAGGGATGATATTTTGTGGTGTCAATTGTTATCCTATCTCCAAGGTGTCCAATAATGGTGGAAAATAAAGCTGAAGGAGGTCCACATTGAACACTCGGTGAAAGCCAAGGAAGGGGGGCAATTTGAACTCAAAAGCATTGTTACCCACAACCTTTGTGATGGTGTAGGGTCCATAACATAGTGGAAAAATATTCTTATGAGGCCCTGTAAGGAATTATTTATGAAAGTGCAACCAAACTTTGTCTCCCACCTGAAACTGGTGTGGCATCCGGTGTTGATCATGGATCTTCTTGTACTTGAAAATCGACTTCTATAAAATATCATGAACTTATTGGAAAATGTGTTGGATCGACTCAATGAATCAGATGTCTTTGTTATATCTAATTGGAGAATGCGACGAGTCTACCTAGGTGGCTGGAAGGGGTAGTGCAACATCCATAGGAACCAAAGGTTGAAATCCCAACCCCATCTGAAATGGGTTGTGGCCTGTTGAGCTATTTATGGATATGTTGTAGTTTTGTTGAACATAGGGAATACTCTCATCTCAAGTGAAGGGGTTCTTGGAATTGTACAAGTGAAGGATGTGCATTATCTGGTTGACAACCTCAGTTTGGCCATCTGTTTGGGGGTGGAAGGTAGTGGACTTAGTGAGCTTGGTGTCCAACAGTGACTAGAGGGTCATCGAGAATTTGTTAAGGAACTAGTTTTCCTGATGTGAGATAATGGTTTGTGGGATCCCAAAGTGTACCCACACTTGTTGAAAGACGATCTTGGCAGTGGCCTCCACTGTGATTCTCTTTTTGCAGGAGGAAATAATTGCCATCTTGGAAAAGCGATCAACCACTACAAAAGCACAGTCATTTATCATATTGGTGGATGGAAAGCCTGAAATATAGTCCATCGAGATGAATTCCCAGGGTATGTTAGGAGTAGGTAGAGGAGTGTACATTCCTTGTTTCTTAGTGGCTAGTTTGGAAGTAACACAGGAAGTGCAAGACTAAATATACTTGTTGACATCTTGTCAAAGTTTTGACCAGTATAAATGTGGTTGCAACACTTCCACTGTATTTTCCATGCCGAAGTGTCCTGCCACCTGACTGTAGTGGGCTTCCCAAATCATCTTCTTTCTCTCACTTGATGGAACACATAGATGGCCCAGATGGCACAACATCATGTCTTGAAGATGGAAATTAGTGACAATTGTGTTTGCACCGAACATATGGTAGGTGTTGGTGGAGTCAAGATCTGTCTCAAAGAGGTGGGTCCATCTGAAGGTCTCGTGGCCGTAAGAATCGAGCACTGTGGTGAGTGTCACGACTGGAGTTCGATTGAGGAAATCAAGGACTCGAATGGTACTTCCTATTTTATACTTGATGTTGAGGTGGAACTGCTACAAATATGTGTACCACTTCTGATGGTGGCCATTCTCCAATTTTCCTTATGTCTATATAAATTTCAATGAATTATGATCAGTGTCGATCACTGTATCCTTCCTGAGAATGTAATTCCTCCACTGTCAGAAAACTTGCACAATGACATACATTTTTTTTTCGTAAGTAGGGTACTTACGGATGACATGTGATAGTGTCTCACTATCATAGGCCATGGGGTGGCCTTGTTGAGTGATGATTGTTCCCACAACATAGTTTGAAGCATCTGTCTCGATCTGAAAGGTATGTTTCAAGTCAGGTAATGAAAGAAGTGGGCTAGAGCACAAGTTTTGCTTCAGATCATCAAATGCTTTATGTTGGGATAGAACCCACACAAATTTTTCCTTACCACCACCCCTAGTTATTTGGTTGAGGGCCCATGCAATATGGAGAATCCCAAAACAAACCTTCGATATAAATCGGCAAGGCCTAAGAATATATGAAGCTCACTGAGCGTCGTTGGGGATGGCCAGTCATAGATGACTTGGATCTAAGATGGATCAACATGCACACCATGCACATAGAAAATGTATCCTAGGTATTGGACCCTATCCATGTTGAAGGAGAATTTTTCCAAGTTGGCATATATCTTGTGCTGCCGCAGAGTGTGCAAAACTCGTTGACTATGCTGCAAGTGTTCTTCCCAAGTCTTGTTGTAGACGAGGATGTCATACAGATACACCACCATAAAATAATTAGTGAAGGGCTGCAAGATATCGTCCATCATCCTCATGAACGTTGTTGGGGAATTTCTCAAACCAAACGGCATGACCAGGCATTCAAAAAGAACTTATTTTAACTTGAAGGCATTTTTCCATACATCTGTCTGTTTTATTGGGACCTAATGATAGCCAAACTTTAGATCAATCTTAATAAAGTATTTTTCCCCCTTAAGTTGATCGAGGAGATCAACGATTCATGGAATCGGGTACTGGTTCTCGACTATGATTTTATTTAGGGGTTGTTAATCAATGTAGAGTCGCCAAGTCCTATCTTTATTTTTCACCAACATGATTGGGATTCTACAAGGTGATGAGTTGGGTCGGATGTGCCACTTGCAGAGAATTTCTTGGATCCAACACTTGATCTCCTCATTTTCTAGTAGATATCGACAATAGACTGGCCCATTGGGTAGAAGTGCCTCAGGGGTTAGATCGATGGGATGCTTGACCTAACAGTGTAGAGGTACCCCAATAGGTGATGAGAAGATGTATTTGTATTCTTACCTGACTTTATCCACTTGCTTCTACTATGTGGAGAGGTCGGTCACAGAATCCATGGATGTCAATGCAACCTTTCATGGAGGCCATGGATGTGAAAAACTTCCCGGTATGAAAAATTATCTTCCTGTATTGCTTGGCAGAGATCAAGGAAATAACACTAGGTGGGACTACCTCGGGTATCTTTTACAATTTCCTGTTCAAAGTAATAAGAACACTACAAGGCATAGACTCATATACAACATGACATTTCCATAAATAAGGTTGTCTGGAAATAACATCACAAACTTCAAGGGGGGAAACATCACACAATACCTCATATTTGAATGGCTTGATGTCGTACGAAAGGCGACATTGTTGGCTGACAAGAATATCGCTTCGTTGATGGAGCAATCTGATGGTGTAGGGTTGTGGATGTGGCTTTGTTGGTAGGGTGAGATGCTTGATGACCTATGCAGAGATGACGTTCTTCTAGATACCACTATAAACAATTAAGTGCAATGGAGTGCCTTTTACCCACATAAGTGAATGAAATAGGTCGTCACCTTCCTCTGGATCATCAGGTTCACTAGGATGGATCTTGGTGGTATCAACAATGGCACCAAGTTCAAAATCAATGATCCATCTCTCTGTTTCTATTTCCAACTTAGAGTCAAAACCCACATCTGATTCTGAATATTTTAACTCAATTTCCAATGACATATTTGAGAGGAAATCAATAGTGTTATGCTAGGGGATTTTATGGAAGTCACACCACTTCCCAATATCTTTCATCATCTTCCCATTGTCCTTCCTTGCTCGCGGATTGGATTGGTTTTCCTAAGGTTTCCCATATTTTCTCTGTCCCTTGTTCTGCGGGTTGGGGATGCCCTTTCCCTTCTTCTATTGTGAGGGATTCCCAGACCCAAACTGCCACGTCTTTTGTTTCAAATTCTGCTCAATTTTGACGACTATCAGTACTTGAGAACCAAATGTTTCTCAGAATCTTTGATACCCAACTTGGTGCACAAGGTATGGAAGACATTAGTGAACTTTGGAATTGTTTGACCTCTTTCCTACCATAGTGTGGTCCATCTTGTATACAAGTCGTCATAACTTCCAACATGGTAGTATTTTTCCTTAATAGAACCCCTGAAGGAACCCCAAGTGGGTGCAACTGTAAATAATGTGGATCCCTCTATTTCCTTTTTTTCACAGAATGTGTCCCACCTA
Organism: Picea engelmannii; assembly: GCA_009831015.1. Classification (NCBI taxonomy): domain Eukaryota; kingdom Viridiplantae; phylum Streptophyta; class Pinopsida; order Pinales; family Pinaceae; genus Picea; species Picea engelmannii. Next base: position 37,126 of record ML835463.1, on the reverse strand, counting down.
TCTTTGACATGGGGGATAGCCTTGAGGAGCGCAAATGTAACATTTTCTCTATCGAAAAAGTTCTAAAAAGATAAATACCATTCTAGAAGGTTTAACCATTTATATAATACATCCACATATATTTGACCTTCAAATATAGGAATATCAAAATTGATTTGTACCTTGAAGGGGGCGATGCCTCTGCTCTAGGTGGATGTCTCGCTTGTCGGCAGTCGTAAAAGGATTTGTGTGAAGTTGTCTATCATCACGTCCCTTTTTCACTCAAGGGATTCCTAGAGCAACATTTTGAAAGGATATCCTATCCTGTCATCTTTATTTTCACCTGCCATGGACAATTTCTTGGTCGTGTGAGAGTAGTTGTCCTCAAGAGAAACAAGCTTGAGAGATGCATTAAAAAAAATGACAAGGAGCAGACGACTCTGATACCACTGATCTATATTTATGAGAGGAACGAAATGAAACCAAAATTTTATAATATTAACATAGAGACATAATGAGCAACAACAAAGATACAATAAAAATCGACTTCTATTAAATAAGGAATATGCTGAAATTTGTAAAATGCAGACTCAAAACAAGCTTGCTAGAATGGTGGCAGCTTATCTCTGAGAAGAGATGTGATGGCTACACTCATTCGCAAGAAGATGAGTAAAATGAGGTTCTAAAGGAATTTTTACAATAAAAATGAATCCCAAAACCCTATACATCCAAAAACCTAACCCTAGGAGATGAAGCGACAAAAGTCATGTGGGCCTCATTGGGGTAAGTTAGTACATCAACTTCTCAGGGTCGTAACTTTTTCATACAATCTCTGTTTAGGGTGCACGATATCTCATTGGAAAGGTATTGACGAGGAGCTTCATTTAGGAGGATCACTCAAAGAATTTAGATATCATTGAAGTTCCTGATCATGAAAAAAAACATTGTTTAGGCCCTCAAAATGGCCTCGAAAGTTTAGGAACCAAAAAACTGTTAAAATTAGTAAGTTGCCAAAAACCTGTTTTGGGCTAGTTGGACAAGGTGGGTGGCCACTGAGATCCTGTTGGATCAGTATCTGTAGAGGTATACTACAAAAAGGAAGCAGTTTGATGCGAACGACTATCATGAAGCATAATTCCAATGGCTATAAGAAAGCACAATGATAAATAACACAAATCATTATCAAGCTATAAGCAAGTGAGACAACAAATAGCAGCGATGCATTGGAAAGCGCAACAATTAAGTAGACAATATGCTTCATTTTTTAATGATCTTGAAACAAAGAAATAACTATGCTCATTCTTCTCAACATAACGTACAAAGTTTTCGAGGGATAATACCCATGGGTGGTTGGTACTTTTCCCCGAGCTTGAGAGGCTAGCAGCTCAACTCCAACATGATGTCCAGAGGCTATGCACAATCATATTCTCCTTTATTCATGCCTTTGATTGTGAGTCACATTGCTTTCTTTGCATCTCTCTAGTCAACACTATAAGAGACCGAGTCATTTCCATTGTGACACTTTTAAACCCATACTTTCTTTACTTTGCTCTGCATATACCAAGGCCTAATACATTGGTGTTGAAGATGTCCAACATTATGACACAGGAAATACAAGAATGGGATCTTATAGTAATATATCTCTTGCATCCACGTTTTCTCTCTGATGACTATTTCCATCTCCTCTAACAATTCTTCGCGAAGTTCAACTTCCAAAATAACCCAGGCCCATCTATGGGCTAGTTTTTCTTCCCATGAGGATTCTAATCTATAGAAATGTCAGATACTATATCCAATTTCTTTGATATTGGGCTCATTCGAGAGAAAGAGAAGGAGGTCGGGAAGAATGGCCCATACCTTTTAGATTGCAAACTGAGCTCTAACCAGGTCAAAGTAAATGTCCCATCTCTACAGCACCAGACTGGAGGGGCCCCAACATGATTCCTTTCTCAAGAGGAATTTAGGATCTCCTTCCAAGGGGAATTTAAAAAAACACCAGCCATAATCCAAAACAAAGGATTGTGGCATGAAACTAAGAACCGATATCCATTTGAATTTCACCCATTGTCTGAGCATAGAAGGCCACACCACCTTACTACTAAAGTGCCCAACTAATGTCTTCCCCATAAGGCTAGGAATACTCTCCAATATGATGTCCTTACCCATGGCAAGAGACACACAATACTTACATGTTTTGCTACACTTCTTAGTGTTTCAAAAATCTACCACCTCCTTTTCTATCACCTTTCAGGGCACACCATCAATGCCATGGATTGGAAAAGCATTGGATGAAGAAATGATAGGTCGTAGAGGGGAAGAACGAGGATAACATGGAGAAAAGGAATGGGGGAATAATGGGATTTGGGGAAGAGGGGGGACCTTGGAAAAAGGGAGGGAATGGAACAAAAGACAGGGGGAAGGGAGCCACGAGTGAGACTAGTGGAAGGGGAGCTTAGGAAAGGATTTGAGCCCTGGTCCATGTGGGAAAGGGAGACCTAGATAGCATGGAGGATTTTTTATCTATATCTGAACCAAATCAATAGAGAAGAGGAGGCCACTCTCCATTACACCTGCTACATTGGCTGGCTATGAATTCAAGAGATTTGACAAGAAGGCCCCCTTCATATCACCGGGATCTACGGTGAAATATAGATCTTTCACCTCCATAAATATCGTCAAATAAATAGATGGTCGGATGGGAGAAAAACAAGGTCGGAGGCTAATGGACCGAAGGGTAAGAACATTAAGATTTAGGGAAAAATGGGTGAGGAAGAAACTGCAGGTTAATGTGACCGTAGGGATGGTGGCTTGAGGGTCCAAAAAATGTGAACCTCTCTAATACAATGTGTCCACCAAAAGTTGTATACCCCAACTTAAAATAATAATAATAATAATAATAATAATAATAATAATAATATGAAATTTGAATATTTAATAATAATAATAATAATATAAAATTTGAATATTTTTTTACACCTCAGCTATAAATTAAAATTAAAATGTATGTAAGTTATTTATTACTAAATAAATAACAAAATATGTTTATTTCTTTTATTCTATAATACCCATATTATACTTAATTGGAGCATACATTGTAAATGAAGTGGGAATTCAATATTTATAATTCGAAATAGGTACATCCAATTGTAAGGGTTCGAGGCTTTAAATATTTTCTACTCACTTTATTTTTTTAAAATGTTTTGCAGTTTATCTTTAGTTGGACAATTGAATTCATATTGTTTTGGGTCTCTGTAGGAATAAATTCACAGTGTTTATTTATAGAAATGGAGGGATCAACATTTCAATGCACATGGCCCCATGAGGATGAAGGTGAAAAATTCTCCAAGAAACAAAAAACTATGAAGAAATGGGTCAATCCAACATAAAGGATGGCTAATTCCTACCATGATTTTGGTGAGCATGGAAGTGTCAATATATTTATTGAAACCTCAACCACTTTAAAATCATGGATCTTGAGACCATGATAAAAATGTTCAGTGGAGAGCTTGGCCTGGAACATGATTTCTTCATATACAACAAGCATTGAAATCCAACTGTATTGAATCTGAGGACGTAGATGGATACTTTCGAGGGGATTGAGGCAATCTACTGTATTTCTAGTGGTATCTCTACAATATCCTCTATTTTATTAACATTGTGTGATCATCAAGACCATGTTGTGGACTCGAGGTGTTTGTATGGAGGAACCCATGCATTGTTAGCACATTTTCTCCTAAGGGCCTATGGGATTTCAACATATTTTGGTGATATGCATAGAATTAGTGACATGACAAATGCCATAACACCATCCACCAAGGTTATGTATTTTGAGGCCATGTCAAACACAACTCTATCAAGGGTTTTTCTCACAAGGATTCTAGGTATATGAAGGCCTATAATGGTATTCTTGATCTCAAATTTCTACAACTATAAAATTGTTTTCTTACACCGAGGAATTGGATTCTTATATATTTTCTCATATGGTCCATAATTGAGAACTTGATAAAATGGTGGTGGGTTTTTAAAAATCTTTGGCAAGTTTTCTTCATTTGGGAAATTAAATTCATAGTGTTTTGTTCATTTGGAAATTAAATTTATAGTGGTTTGGGTCTTTGCAAGACTAAATTCATAGTGCAATAGAGGGATTAGTACTACCATGCACATAGCTCCATGAGAAAGAAACACGATTGTTTCATGTATTTACATATTATCTCACTATGGATGTATCAAAAGTATGCAAAGTGGGTACTCATTGGATGCGGAATTTAATTACGCATCCAATGAGTTCCTACACTTGAAAGTCAAAAACACTATTAAAAAGGTGGTTTTCTTTCTTTCCCTTTGAAAATTCATAACTCTTATTTTATTTTTTTAACTATTATTTTATTATTTTCCTTACGAAGCCCATTTTAGGCCTCAAATTTAACCTAATGCAATAGGCATTGCAATCCATCTATTATGAATTTGGAGAGTTATATGGTTTCTTTGGAGGGGACTAAGGCTACATACTATACTTCTATTGGTATGTCTACGATATTTTCTATTATTTTACAATTGTGTATCCATGGATATCATGTTGAGGCTTTTAGGTGTGTGTATGGAGGAACCCATGCACTGTTAGCACAATTTCTCCCAAGGGCCTATGGGGTTTCAACATGTTTCGTTGATATAAGCACTCTCAATAATTTGAAAAATTCCATGACAACATCTCCTAGGGTCTTCTATTTCAATTCCATGTCAAAACCAACTCTAGCGGTTGTAGATATACTATCTTTGTATTCCATTTCCAATAACAAAAATGTGAAGGTGGTGGTTGATAATACCTTTCCCCCCATGATCATATCTCTTGCAAGGATTGGAATTGATTTTTTTATTCACATAATTTCAAAATATATCAGGGGGGTGTTGATTCTATAACAAAAGTAATATGTGGATCTGTAGATATGATAAATTCCATGATGGATCTCCATTACAGAACCTTGATTCTCTTGGGACCAAGAATGAATCCTAAAATGTATTTTGAGATCTATGCAAGCCTCTCTCATTTGAGATTAAGAATGAATGAGAACTATCATACAAAATATAAGTATGCAAGCAAGATGGGGAAATTGGGCATGAAAGTTATCTATCTTGACCTAGAATATCACTGTTAGTGTGCCCTTTTGATGTCCATGGTTAACAGTGGGTATGGGTATTTGGGGAAATTGGGCATGAAAGTTATCTATCTTGACCTAGAATATCACTGTTAGTGTGCCCTTTTGATGTCCATGGTTAACAATGGTTATGGGTATTTAGGTATTATGTGTGTGGACATTGAGAGTGTGGAGAGGGATAATAAGATCATGAATTACAAGTGAAATTATACACAGTTTGGGTTGATCAGAGTGAGCTTGGGGTACTATGGGACATTAATGGCATGCCCTAGTAGTAACACTAGTAGTGAGATGAATGAGGAGGAGAGGGGATTGGAAGGGATATCACTTGGTTTGATTAGGATGACTATTGGTTATAGTGGGACTCTTCAGTAAAGATGGAGCCAATTTTAGAATTCGCTAGATACAAGATGACTCTAAGTCTTTCCTTTTTAAACACTAAAATTGATATAAATTTAAAGTTCTAATTTTTATTTACTATCATTGCTAATGTCTAAGAGGTGTGATTTTTTCCATAGTTGCATAGACTCAGTGTGGCACTTTTATTTATCTGAATACTTTTTTTTATCTTATCATTGTTTCTTATTTTCTAGCACACATATCACTCCCTTGATATGCAACGCTAATAATACAAAGTGTATGCAACTATTGAAAAATAGTTTGATAACAGTTTGATAATGGCGAGGTATAATTTTTTTCTTGAGACAAATTTATTTAGTGAATTCTTGGTTAAAATTTAGCATTTTCTATTCTAGTAGTACCATGGTTAATTCTTTGTTGTTTTTCAATTAACTTTAGTATCTTATTATT
>ML835463.1:8412-24198 GCA_009831015.1 Picea engelmannii | reverse complement strand
ACACCTTGTTGGACTTCTATTCTTTAAATAAACTGCAGTATTTATGGCTTCAGCCCAAAATGCATTTGAGAGATTCTTACCTTTCATCATACTACGTGCACACTCTACCAGAGTTCTATTTTTCCTTTCAGCGACTCCATTTTGTTGTGGAGTGTGAGGTATTGTAAACTACTGTACTATTCCATTATCTTTGCAATATTTGATGAAGTCCCTTGATTTATACTCCCCCCCTTGATCTGAACGGAGGATTTTGATGGATTTTCCTGTCTTCTTTTCCACCATGGTTCTGAATTCCTTAAAGTATTCAAAAACATCAATTTTTCGTCTAAGGAAGTAAACCCATGTGTATATCGTGTAATCATCAATAAATAGCAGAAAGTAAAATGCACCTCCTAAATACCTAGGCTGCATAGGCGCACAAACATAAATATGCACAAGATCTAACACATCTCTCTTTTTCTTATCAAGATTAGAGGGGAATTCATCTCTGTGCATCTTTCCTAATGCACATCCATCACAAACAACCTTCTCATTCTTTAAGATGGGAAGTCCTTCAACCATATTATTTTTCTGTAATAACAATAAATCAGGATGATTGATGTGTCCATACCTTTGATGCCAAATAATATCTATTGGCATAGCTGCAGAAGTCAGTGCATGATGTGCTTTTCTGGTAACATCAAGTTTGTATAGACCTCGTTCTCTGACTCCCATTGCAACAGTTTGGAAGTGGTCCAACATATCCTTCACTATGCAATAATTCTTGAAGAATTCCACCTTCAAGTTCTGATCTGTAATGGTGGACACAGAGATCAAATTTTTCTTTATTCCTAGCACTCTTTATTCCTAGCACATACACCACATTTTGAATGTGACGAACAGTACCATTCGACAATGTCACAGGAATGTCTCCATATCCCTTAATCAAATAAGCGTGGTCATCTCCAAGATATATGTTGGCACCATTCTGTGTTTCTTTAAAATTAACATACCAATTTTTATTACAAGTCATATGTACTGATGCTCCGGAATCCACAAACCAGGCATCAAAATCATATGTTTCAATAGATAAAGCAGCGTTAGACACAAACACCCTAAGATCCTGTGAGTCAAAATTCGGGGGTTCATCAATATCATCACTAGCAATAAATAATTTGTGATCTTGTTTGAATATTTTTCTGCATAATGACCTAAATGTGTTCTAGGTTTATTCCTAGCCTCATCACTTTTCTTCTTATGATAGTCTTTAACCATATGTCCAGGTCGATCATAATAAAAACAACTCTTCGACTCATTCCTGTCAGATTGCATACCTTGATTTGGAGATTGTCTTCTCTGCGATGAACTCCCTCTCTGCCATGAACTGCCTCTCTGCCATGAACTGCCTCCTCTGCCTCTTACTCCTGATCTCCCTCTCATAGATCTATTATTTGACCACAGTGCCAAATCTTTACTCTAAGGCTTCAGATTCTTGCACCTCTCTTCCTCTTGCAGCAAAATACCTACCAGTTCTTCAAACGTAGGCGGTTTCTCCCTTGTTGCAAGACCCGTTATGAACATATGATAATATTCTAGAATACCATTTAAGGTAATAGTCACTAGATCAGTATTGGAAACATTTTTCCCTATATTTAATAGCTTGTCTTTCACCTCTTTAATGCAACACAAAAATGAACTAACAGATTCATTTCCATCCATCTTAATGCCTAGCAATTTAGTTTTCACGAACAAAATGTGATTTGTGTTGCTAGTTTCATACAATTCTTTAAGAGTTGTCCATGTTGCAATAGAAGTTGTAGCGTCCCTAATATGTGGAATTATGTTATCTCTAACTGACATGCGCAACAATACCTTTGCCTTGTTTTTGTGCTTCTCCCAGTCTTGGATCTGTGTTGTTGTCGCACCTGCAGCCGCATCAGGTTTCAGTTTAGTTCCCTTCGCAATGTTCTAGACACCATAGCTCTCCATGAGCATCTGCATCTTGAATTTCCAGTTAATGAAGTTTGAGCCATCTAACTTGTTGGCTTCGTTGAGGTAGGTCTCTGCTAGTGGATTTTCCATTATTGCAATCTAGTCTCTGCAAGTGAATCAACAAGGATATGCAACTTTTTGTCACTCTGTCTTCGAATACCACCGATCTATCTCAATATTGGCTTTCACACATTAAATCTCACAAATAATATTCTCTTGAATAAACTTTAATATCCACTTTTAAAGTTTATACTTCAAAATTATTCATTGTTAATAAACTTTAAAATAAAACCCACTTTAATAAACGTTATATTCCAGATAAAGTTTAAAATCCACATGCATTCACTTTAATAAAAAAGTGAATAACACACTCTTCACTTCACTTCACGCTTCAAAAAGAAATATCCACCCCTTTTGTTTTTAATAAGAAACTCAAACTATAATCATGCAAAACTCCAAAAAAGTTTATAATTTAAAAATATCCACTTGTAAATATCCACCTTATAATTATTAAATTTCTTAAAAAAATTCACGATTTTCTTTTCATTCAACTCCAAGCATGCAAAGCTCACGTGAATTTTGCATTCATAACTGAATGGGGATCCACGCTCACCACGAAATACCACACATGCAATCAAACTCCACTTGTGCACCCGATCTGAAAAAACTCACGCATGCATGCACGATTTTTCACCTTCACGATTTCAACCAAATGGATTTTCTCACGTGTGTTCGATCCACGTCGGGTTCACTCCAGGTAAAGGGTAGTCCATGCGCCTCTCACACTCAATGATCAGATCAACAGGCAATCCTCTCACAACAACTAGCAGCTCCTCTCCCACACAGCAATAGGCAACTCCTCTCCCATACAACGTGGACTCGAAATTTATCTCCTTCGCATAGGTCACGCCTCTCCTCACACAACAATTGCAGAGATGGAAAATAAAGATGTCTAATAACACCTCTAGCGATTCACTCGATTTCGATCTCCAACAACGACAATGTATCTCTGATAGAACGGTCTTCAACAGGCGATATGTTCAACAGAACCTTGCTCTGATACCAAGATAAAATATGCCAAACAAACATACGGTGAGACTACGCTCACTTCTCACTTATTCAATAAAGATGGATTACATCCTTATATAGGAAAAGACTCGACCGATTTGGTTACATGAAAACCAAAGACAACTAAACTCTTAACGAAGAACTGACTCTTAACACGCCTACAACTGACTCTCACAACTGAAGCTTATAACCGGTGCTTACAACTAGCACTTTCTCCATTATTTCCAAGTGTGTGCTGAGGAGAGAGCCAATCACTGTTGTTGAGATGTTTTTTGTAGAGAATCGTTGTGTATAATCTTCGATTATGTTCTTGTTATCACTGCCTTAGCATTTTTTGATAGAGTTGTGAGGAGTTGCCATAATAATAAATTGTTGTTGCAGTGTGTGAGAAAAACTTGTTGTTGTATTTATTTGAAGAAAAATAACCAGTGCGTGGAGTTTGTAGCAATATATAGTGCATTGGACAAAGCGTGGGCAATAGGACGCATTGCATTTCATTGCATACGATTTTCAGTCTGTCTCATGGTATGACGTATGATGGCGTATGGATGTCGTACTCAGCCACTTGGTGTAGCTGAATTCCCTTTTTTATTATTAAGTTAATTTAGAAATCAAAATGAAATCTCTGTAGAATATAGAAGGAGATGCAACCATCATTTTCCATCATGAGGTTGGAGTGAAGCAATCAATTGGTGTGAAGGAGGTTGGTTTTGTTGTTCGTGTTCCACACTGTAAAACTGGCACATAAATCTGAAGTTTATATATTTATGTGATCTGGTGTAATTGTTGCTCAAATATTATTGGGCATCCTTAGTTGTCATCTCACAACACAAATTCGTCACTACTCCCATTATTATCACTTTAGATTTTTCCTGCTCTCGCTGGTACTGCTCAAGATCGATGTCATAGAATCCACTGTAAGTGTTCTTGTGAACGGGTATTTTGATAATCAACTTTGATATCCGACATGCATTTAGTCTCCGCATCGTTGGATAATACCTGAGGTGGTTCGATCTTCAGGTTTAGTGAGGGCGAGATATCGTCATTTACATTATTTCACAGCGCTGCAGGGCTTCACCTCAGGCATTTGGATGCAGTTTATATTTTTTGGCTACAACTTCTCCCGAGCTAGATGATTGCGATTGAGATGATCTTGGACTATTCAGAGCATAGTTGAACAGTTTTTCATGAGGATGTAGGTCATGTAGCTGTCACTTGATACATCTATCAAAAGATGAATCTTCTCAGGTGTGTGAGAAAAGAAACAAACCCTACGACGACAATTGCTGCCATCCTTGCATTGATGAGTTTGGTAGGGGGCCAGATGAAGCCATCATTCGAAGACCTCGTGAGTTGCTTCAGCCATCATTTCTTTCTAGTCATTTGTTGTAGAGATCCAACCCATTGTTTGTAGAGGAACTGAGGGAGCCACAAAATTGCAGTGAATCTGTTTTCAGTAGAACAAGGCTCAGACATGAGATTTGTCAGTGGAAATAGTCACCATTGTTTTTGAAGGAGATCGATGTTGAAAGGAGATCGTCACTTCCTAGTGTGAGATCTACATTGTTTGTGAACCAAAGATTGTGTGAGCCCTCTGATAAAATGAGAAGTAGAGAATACAGAGAAAGAGTAGAGCAGAAATAGTATTCAGTATATTAGGTATATGAGGAAAAGAGTACAATGAGAGAAGGGAAAAGAGCTGAGCTAAATAGGCTCAAGCAAATCAAGAACTTCAAGAAACAACAGTACAGCTGGCCAGGACAACTGGTAGTGTATAGTTAGACTGTTGAGGTTACATTATATTTAACACTCCCTTTTAAACTCGCCAATTAAAAATATCAGCACTGATGATGCCCAAGTGTTGTCTCTGAAAATAAAAAATGGATTTTCCTAGTGGCTTTGTGAAGATATCTGTGAGCTGATCTCGAGAGACACATAATTGAAGTGCAATATTACCATTATTGAATAGCTCATGGAGCAAGTGTCAATGTGTTTGTTTTTCTTGTGAAACACATGATTTTTGAATAGATCAATCGTTGAGGTATTGTCATAGAAGATAGAAGTTGGATCCTTTTTTGTATGTGACATATATTTCAATATTCTTCTCAGCCACATAGCTTGACAGAGAGCTAAGGTAGAAACGACATACTCTGCCTCTGTAGAAGATATTGATACAATTGATTGCTTCTTTGATGCCCATGAAATCAAGTTCGTGCCCAGGTGAAAAACATGTCCTGAGGTGCTTTTCCTGTCATCTAGGTTGCCTGCAAAATCACTGTTCGTGTAACTAGAGAGATGATTATCATGAGATTGAGTGTACCATAAGCCGAAATTGAGAGTTCCTGCAACATATCTCAAAATTTGTTTCGCCATCTTCCAATGAGAATCTTTGGGGGATTCCATGAATATGGAAACAAGGCTGGCTACATACATAATATCAGGCCTAGTTGTTGTAAGATACAACAAACTGCCTACTAAAATTTTGTACAGGGTAGGGTCCACTGTAGGGCCTTCATCTTTCTTGCTCAATTTTGTGCCTAGGGGTATAGGGGTTTCTGCTGTATTGCATTCTTCCATGTGAAATCTTTTGATGATGTCTGATGCATACTTTTTCTGATAGACAAAAATTCCCTTGGTTGATTGATCAAACTCAATCCTCAAAAAATATTTCATTATGCCAAGATCTGTCATCTCAAACTTAGATTGCATGGCATGTTTAAAACTAGTTAACTCAAGATTTCTAGTATATATCATGTCATCAACATATAAACATACAATCAAAAAAAATTCGTGCTAATCTATTTTGGTGTAAAGAGTTGGCTCATTTTGGCTTCTGCTGAAACCACTTTTGATCAAGTAAGTGTCAATTCTATTGTACCAAGATCTTGGAGCTTGCTTTAAGCCATACAAGGATTTCTTCAACTGATATACTTTGGTTGGCTGCTCTTGGACTTCAAATCCAAGTGGTTGATTGACATAAACTTATTCTTCTAAGAAACCATTCAGGAAAGCTAACTTGACATCCATCTCGTATACTTGCCATTTGTGTTGGGCTACTATGGCCAATAGAGTCCTTACAATGTCTAATCTTTCTACTGGAGAAAAAGTTTCACCATAATCAGTACCTGGTTATTGTGAGAATCCTTTGGAAACAAGTCTTGCCTTGTGTTTTTCAATCTGCCCCTTTTCATTGAGTTTAGTTTTGTAAACCCACTTGACACCAATACTCTTCTTGTGTTTGGGCAAATCCACAAGATCCCATGTCTTGCTCTTCTAAATGGATTCAATCTCTTGGTTCATGGCTTGAACCCAATGTGGCTCCTTAGCTACTTCTTTAAAAGATGTAGGTTTACATGACATTAAGGGAAAAAGATTGTGTTGTTCAATGTCATCCAACTGCTGATGGATTTCTCTCAAACTTCGAGGTCTCTGATTTTGAAGTTTAGAGGACGAGTCTTTGCTTGAAGTTGAGTTATTCTGAGAATTTTTAGGTTGTCCTTGTACCTGCAATCTTGGAAGAGCAGGTTGAGGTATTGGTTGTCCTGAATTTTCTACGTTTTCATCACTGGGTAGCAATGGATTTTGACTATCCATTTCTTCATTTTCAGATTTGTTCCAGAGTTGATTTTCCAGAAATTTTGCATCTCTGCTGAGAATTAGTTTCTTTGAGATTGGATTGTAAAGCCTGTAAGCTTTAGATGTTTCACTGTATCCAGTAAAGATGCATTTCTCACTTCTATCATCAAGTTTCTTCCTTAATTCGTAAGGGATGTGAGCGTATGCTATGCATCCGAATGTCCTTAGATGAGCAACATTTAGCTTTGTCCCACTCCATGCTTCTTGAGGGACTTTCATCTTTAGATTGGTGGTTGGAGATCTATTCAAGAGATAAGCTGAGCATGCTACTACTTCAGCCCAAAAAGTATTTGACAAACATTTCTCTTTGAGTAGGCTTCTTGCCATGTTCATTATTGTCTGGTTTTTCCTTTCAGCCACTCCATTTTGTTGTGGAGTATACCTAGTTGTAGTTTGCATGATAATGCCTTGTGATTTGCAGAAATTTGCAAATTCATTGGAGTTGTATTCTCCTCCTCCATTTGACCTGAGAGCTTTTATATATTTTCCACTTTGTTTTTCAGCTTCTGCTTTGAATTCTTTGAATTTTGCAAAAGTTTCAGACTTATGACTGAGAAAATAGATCCATATTTTCCTGCTAAAGTCATCAATAAACGTTAGAAAATTAAAAATACCACCTATTGACTCTGTTTTCATTGGTCCACATAGGTCAGTTTGAACAAGTTCGAGATGTTGTTTGGCTTGAGTGGAGGACTGTGGAAAACTAGTTCTCTTATGTTTTCCAAGTATGCAAGACTCACATGGGAAATTTTTCTCTTGGAAGATAGGGAGACCGATGACCATGGAGTGATTTTGTAGAAGAATTAGACTCTGAAAGGGTAGATGTCCAAATCTTGTATGCCAAACCATAGTTTCATTGGGGGTGGATGTACTTTGTGCATATGTTTGGATCAGATTTGCAATTCTGAGGGTCAGGGGAAACATCCTATTATGAGTCATGTGGATTTCAGAAATCAATTTTCTGCTGCAGGTTTTATCATATATCCTACAAGATGCTCCCTCAAAAAGTACCTTATAGCCATGTTCAATGAGTTGTCTTACACTTAGCGAATTATGTTTCAGATCTGGAACATGAAAAACATTCTTTATGTCTTTCTTTACATTTTGTTTAGTAAGAATAGGTACAATTCATTTTCCTTGAACTTTGACTAAGGAATCATTTCCAAGTGTAATATTAGATGAGATTGAAGAATCAATGCATGAAAGTAAACATTTGTTACACGTCATGTGATTACTGCATCCACTGTCTAGAAACCAAAGATCTTTAGGTTGTTCTTCAGTCTTCTGGCATGAGAGAAACATACCTTCTGAGGTTTCTCCTGTATGATTTGAGACATGTGCTCTACCTGAGAGCTGATCTTCTTGCTTATTCCTGCATTCAGATTCATAGTGCCCATACTTTTTGCAGTAATAGAATTGTATGCTTGATTTATCATTTGATCTTTTCCCTATGCCTCTTTGAGGCTGGAAATTCTGATTCGGGTGCTGGTGTTTGTGACCTTGGAAATTTTGATTCTGGTTCTATTGTATGTTACCTCCACTTGAGTGTAGGGTACTTGTAATGGTCACTCATCCTTGGTGACCTCTACCTCTTCCTCTTCCTCTCTCTCTACTGAAGGAGAATTGAGTTTTGAAGGCATTAGTGATTGACTCATCTCTAAGATGTAGTCTGGTCTCATGTGTCAACAGGGAACCAATTAGTTCATCTGTTGAAAAACGTGATAGATCCTTGGGTTCAAGGATTACTGTAACAACCATTTTAAATTTCTTTGGTAAACTTCTGAGGACTTTCTCAACAATGCATTTATCAGGGATGGCTTCACTATTCAATCTGATCTGGTTCATGATTTTCATGACTCTGGTCATAAACTAATCCACATTTTCAGACTCAGTCATTCTTAAAGTCTCGAATTGCATCCTCGAGGTATGCAGTTTGACTATTTTGACCCTGTCATTTCCTTGGTAGGTTGATTTAAGGATGTCTCAGGCCTATTTTGAAGTAACAACACCTGTGATTTTTTAGAAAATCGAGTCATCCACTGAATTTTGAATCTAGAATTTGGCTTTATTCTCTATGTTCTTCTGTGTTGCCTAAGCAATTATCTATTGGTTTGTCATGGTGGAAATATCTACTGGATATGGTTCCACATATGCAAGATCCACTGGATCCTAGCACTCTTGTGCTTGCAAGAAGGATCTCATTCGAAGAGACAAAAACTCATAATTCTTTCCAAGAAGAATCATACCTTGAGTTGGTCCTAAATTTCTAGACGTGGCCATCTTTAAAGAATTTAACAAAACAGAAAAAAATTATTAGAAAATTTAGTGTTTACCTATTTCTTTTGCGTAAAACCAGGTCTTGTAATTTCTTGCAGTGACTTCAGAGCGAAAAACATGGTGTAAACCACTTCTTTGACTTCGATCAAGCTTGATCTAACTATCCGAGCAAAAGATCTACTGATTCAGGGCTCTGAGCTATGTTCTTTAGCAATTGTAATACTGCAGCACCTGTAGCTCCTTTAATGGAAGAATAGGGCTTTCTAATTTTACTTGAGAGCCAAAGAAAGTTTAGCTTCTCATATGACAGTGGGAAAAAAAAACCAGGTGCTACGGGCTTTCGCGTTTCGAGACTTTGCATTTTGATGCTGAAGGTAGCAGTTCCTTCGAATAGCTAAAATGCGAAATTGATTCAAGGATCAATGATCCTCATTGATTTGAGATCAATGGCCACAGTTTCTTTGGAATATCGTGATCAACGATCTACGATCCTCCACGATCGGAGAGCTAACAGTCCAGATCTACACTCGATCAACGACTCATATTATTTCAGAATTTTGCGTATCACGAGTTCACGAGACTGTCGCCTCTAATTTCCCGGTGGCCGAAATCGCGATGGTGCTTGCATCGACGGTCCAGATCCTTCTATGATCTAATGGTCCAAGTCCTTTCGAGATTTCTTGAATCAGTATTTCACGACTCTTGAACTCTCATCACGATGTTCTCCAAAACCCGAACTCCAAAATGTCGAAATTTTGATGGCGCTTGGATCTGCTGCCACCTGTCCTCTGAGATGGACAGTCCTGATTCTCTCATGAAATATTCTTTCCTCAGTCTTCACCTTCGTTTTCCCGGTGCCAAAAAAAAACGTCGATGGCTTCCAGATCTTCACCACCTATCACTCCAGATCCAATGGTTGGAGTTATTTCATGATTTCAGGATTTCGCGTATCAGGGTATGGAGTGCAGCCTCCTCTTCTCGTCCAACTCCTGATTCTCGATTTTGAAATAGCATCAGATCGACGACTCATGATCTTTCTTGATCCAATGGTTCAGATCGAGTCGTGATTTCGTGATTCGCGAATTCTCATCGCAGTGTTCTTTGACCTTTACTCCTTGCGAGTCTGCGAAATGATGAGATCTTGCCACGTGTCCTCCTTGATAGACGGTCCCAATGATTTTGAGATTTCATGACTTCTCAAGTTGACTTTTATTCTGTGCACTCCAGAGGACTAAACCGCGTTCACTTTCTCCTGGATCCGACGACTATCAGTCCTCTATGCTAAATCTAATGGCTGAAAATCTTTTGCCTTTTCTGTGTGCTCCTTGTCCTTTATGGACTCGATTAACGCCTCAGATCTATTAGCAGGACTGATCTTACAGCTGCGTTTTCTTGTCCTTCATTGCCTTAGTGTGTTCTTTGCTTCTTTTGCAAAGATTTTTTCCTGAAGAAGGAAATTCGTGAATCTTTCACGAATTGGAAAGAATTTCACGATTTCTTTAAAGAACTCACGTATCTTTAATTGTTTCTGCCCTATGCAACTCTTCTTCATGAATCTTTCACAAATATTTAAATGCTTACAATTCTTTATTGTTTCTACCTTCTGCAGCTCTAACTCCTCAATCTTTTGAGAGTATTGTGCTCTACTTCCTTGTGTTTGCTTTTTGCAATGATCTTTTGAGTGGATGGAAAACTACGGATTTCTCTCCAAGCTTTGTGAAGAATCTCACATCCCATGCTCTCGTTCACTGTGTAAGCTCTGCACTTCTTAGGATCAAGTTTCTCTCCAGACTGTGTGAAGAGGCTTACGTCTGAAGCTCTGATACCATGATAAAATGAGAAGCAGAGAATACAGAGAAAGAGCAGAGTAGAAATAGTATTCAATATATTAGGTATATGAGGAAAAGAGTACATTGAGAGAAGGGAAAAGAGATGAGTTAAATAGGCTCAAGCAAATCAAGAACATCAAGAAACGATAGTAAAGCTAGCCAGGATAGCTGGTAGTGTACAGTCAGACTGTTTAGGTTACATTATATTTAACACCCTCCTGGTCTCACTACTGTTTTATGTGTGGTTCATCTCTGTAACCTGAGATTTTGTTCTCTTGTTATTGGAGTGTCACATGTTAGAGTGAAGTTTCTTTCTACTCTCATGGATAAGCAAAGGAGAATTAAACCACTCAAGAGAGAACTGAAACACACGAGGAAGAATCAACAGAAGAGTATGATGTGCTGTCATTTGAAGAAACTATACATGAAGATCATAATGCAGATTTGGACATCAATGAAGAACATGAAGAAATCAGTGAAATATTGAAAAGACTAATGCATGTTCTTCCATCCTTTTTCAGGTAAAAATTTTAATCTCTGGAAAATTAAAATGGAAGGATTACCGGGTTTAGTAGATTTATGGCAATTTGTTCAAGATGGTTTGGTCAATTCCCATGATAAGAGAAAAGAGAAAATAGCCTTATATCTTATCAGTTCAGCATTGGATACAAGTATTTTGTCTCTTATTTTATATGAATTTGGTCATATAAAGAATGAAAAAATGTTATGGGTTATTCTAGAAATGAAATATTGTGAAAAGATTGCATCTTCTTATAAGGAAACTTCTGAAGTTGATGGTTAACCTGTAGAATATGTTGAACCCCACTGTGATCAGTCGCATGTGGATAATGATGATTGTAATGAAGAAACTGTCATTGAGGTAATGTATGATGAGGAGAACATGTCAAATGAATATTGGTTGAAGATCAAGAAAGAAATACAATATATTGATAATTTTCTAAATGTAAGAGGACACCTACTTGAAATAATGAATGATGAGGAATCTGCAATGATAGTGAATGTTGTAGAAGAAATTCAAAATCATGTGTTAGATGATGTTTTATACAATGTCAATACTGAAGCTGCAACAACAGAGCTAGAAGCACCAACAGAAGCATACAACAATGAAGAAGAGTACCCAGATGCAATGCCAAAAGATTTTGAAGAAGATTTGAAGTTCCTTGAAGAATGGCTTGAAAAGCCACAACTTACTGGAAACTGCATAGTAGGAGAACAAGATGAAAAGAACAAAAATAGTATTGATTTAAATATTCTAATGAATGGTTTTGAGTTTGCAGGTTTTGACATTTGGGAACAACAAGATGAAGTTGAAGATTTGAAATTTGTTGATGACATCATGGATGAGGAAGAAACTGGAAAAGTTAATAAATGTTTTATGCATTGGAGTCCTGAAGAAATCGGATTTTACTATGAGTTAATGTTGCAACAAATTGATGATAAAAATCTCAATGGTGAAGAGAAAACAACAGAGAATGGTATGTGGCATCAGTTCACATACAAACAATTTTTCGAAGAAAAAGTTGAAGAGGAAAAGAATGGACAATCTAAAATAATTTTCACATTGATGACAAACTCCAACAAGAATATTAAGCATAAGAAGTTGAAACATGTAATTTTCAGCAAAAGCGTGTAATATACCAGATATAAAAAGTATGCAAAACAAAAATAAAATGCTATAAATGGCAGAATAACAACAAAATAACTAGAATAATCACCACAATAACACTGAAATGATATAAGAATAACAACATAAACAACACTTTGATTCTGAGAGCAATGTTCACGGGCCTCTTCGAGGGGGCAACCTCCAGTCAAGAAGAGCTCTATTACAATAATATCCAATATAGGGTTCTCATACCCTCGACTCCTTTTTATACTAAATATGTCTATCAAAAGAAGCATCTAGAGGAAGATCCTTCTAGAAGTGAAAGCTTCTATTAGGTCTTCTTACATTCGACTTATTTTATTTTATTGCAAGGCCTTATTAATATTGACCTTTATTAGATCGGAATATATTGTTCTACCTATGTGCGGGTTATGACCCTAACATGTCCTCCCCCTTAAAAGCAGTCTTGTCCTCAAGGCTTGAGATGTGGAAATTGCTGCAGAATGGTAGCTGGTTCCCAAGTGGCATCTGCTGGAGTTGTATCTTTCCACTGTATTAACACTTCCTTGATGGTTCTCTGACACAGGCAACGCTCACACTGGTCCAAAACTGTTTATGGATGTAGCCAAATGGATACTTCTTCAACTAACTCGGGAAGGTTGGTTTGAATTTGGCACTTAGTTCCAATCACCTTATTTAACCAGGAAACATGAAAAACAAGATGTAGCTTCTAATGACTGGGAAATGATAACTGATAGGCCACCTATCCTACACGCCTGAAAATTGTATAAGGACCATAAAATTTGGGTGCTAGCTTCTGACAATGCTCGGCCTTGAGGGAATTATGCTTGTAAGGTTGCAGGCGAAGAAACACTTGATCCCCTTCTTCAAATTGGCATTCAGAGCGACCTTGATCTACTCATTTCTTCATGCGATTCTATGCCATGACCAAATTCTCCTTGAGGGTATGGAGAATAGCCTCTCAAACTATAAGTGTTTGGTCAACCGCCTGGACCTTCGAGACACCAGGTAAGTATGAGAGAACTAAAAGTGGCTTTTTTCCATATACCACTTCAAAAGGAGTCATGCATGTAGTTGTGTGGTATGAAGTGTTGTACCACCATTCAACTAGGGGTAACCATTGAGCCCACTGATTTTTCTTTTCTGACACAAAACACCTCAAATATGTTTCCAAACACTTGTTGACAACTTCTATTTAACCATCAATCTGGGGATGATAGGTTGTACTGAGATGCAATTGGGTGCCTTGTAGCTTGAACAGTTCTTGCCAAAAATTGCTTGTGAAAGTGGGGTCACGATCAGAAATAATAGAGTGTGGCATGCCATGGAGCTTGAAGACCTGATCCATGAAAATTTGAGCCACCGTGGATGTTTTAAATGGTTTTTGAAGAGTGGAGAAATGAACATACTTAGAAAGGATATCAACAACCACCATGATGACTAATTTATTTTCCGATTTGGGTAAGCCTGTAATAAAATCCATAAAGATGTCCTTCAAAATAACAGGTGGAATCGGGAGCAATTGTAGTTGTCGGATTACTGAGAGGGGGGGTGAATCAGTAATATTGTAATTATAATCCTTTTGCTTCAAATGTTATATCAATGTAGAATTATTATCCAATAATGAGAAGAAAGAAATAAACAATCACACACATACACAGTACACCAATGTTTTACATGGAAACTCAATTCGGGAGAAAACCACAAAATGTTTTTTCTTATATGTCTTGAAGAATTACATTCATTGGAAGCACGAAATTCCTTTGCTTTCCAGCTGCAACTGGAAGGAGGCTCCAACCCCCTAGTTTCTCAGGCTACAACCTGAGGGAAGCTCCAACTCCCCAATTCTCTTGCTACAACCAGAAGCAGGCTACAACCCCCTATGTTCTCCATCTACAACCAGAAGGTGGCTACAACCACCTGTCCTTGCCCCGTCCTACCACCCTGAAGTAGAAGCAGAATGATGGAACCATTGTCACACTATCAATGTGATATATACCGCTGTAAACCTATACCAATAAATCTGAACCATGCATCAACTTATACATCAACCTGTAATCAATTTGTACCATAAACAAGTGCATCAACCATGCTTCAACCTATACCAAACAACCTGTAATCAGCCTGTACCATAAGCAAGTGCATCCAACCATGTACCAAATATGTACCAATCATGTGTCAACTACTCATCAACTATGACTCATCAATATGTACCAACATCATCAACTATACACCTCATGTATGTGCCAACTCATCAACTACTTGTCTCAACCATGTACTCAACATGTACCTCAACCAAAATCTCTCATCAATTTCATCATCCAAATCTGATTTGTAGCTATGTAATATACCTAGTGTATATAATCACATTCCTTCAAACCTTACTTAACTTTAACAACAAGAAACTGGCATTTTCATCAAACTTTTCTTTAGTCTCATATGCCTAGTTTTGGATTAGTCAACAAACCTAAATTGAAGTAATCATAACTTTGAACCTGTAATGTATAAATATATGAAACTGATACAAAATGTTCTTCAGGTTGTTTTATGCAATTCCTCCAATTTTCACTACTTTGAACCTCTTAGAAAAGGCGTTATAGTAAAAATGTCATACCTTGTTGAATTCTGGCTTATTCTAGAGAGAGACCTTGTAGAGCGTTCCCCGCAAGAAATATTTGTTGAAAGGATATAAAACTGTTAAAAAACATACTACAGATTGTACCCTAACCAACACATTTGGTCTCACTGAATTTGGATCTGTTATTAATAAGTTATGACATTTTTACCCAAAACACTTGTTTTTGACTAGTTTCAGGACTAGCCACAAACCCTATTTTCCACGGAGTGTAACTCCTAAAATACAATGAACCAAAAGATGAACTTTTTACCACAGCTACTTGGGTATGTTTTCGCAATGGCATAGCGATTTCACAGTCTGAATCATTATTGAAAAAATATTATAGTGAAAATGGTGAGATGACCTGTAAATAACATACCTTAGAAAGCATCATCAAAAGAATTTATCCTTCCTTGTATTTCGGCCTTCTTTTCTTAACCTTCCTGTTTAAAGATAAATTCATTAGTGCGGACACAGACCAATCTCCCCAGATCCACCTGGATCTGGAACAAAACGTGACAGAATACTACTCTTTCCCTAGATCTAAAGTATTGAATGGACAAGAGAAGAAGGATGATGTACTTACTTTATGAAATATCTCCTTATCTCTGTTGTTCCTCGCTCTGCTACGATGCTCTTGCGTCGTCCAATCACAACAACACAAACCAATCACAACAAAGACATTAATATATTCAAAACTCTAGACTATACATGTGATCAAGGAATCATGTAATAAGATG
>ML835461.1:48402-67427 GCA_009831015.1 Picea engelmannii | reverse complement strand
AAGCTGATGTGGAAAGGCTCAAGTTGAAGTTTAGGCGCACACACCTTTTCCATCTAAGCATTCTTATACTCCACATTAGAAAGACGTTTAATATGAATATTTAAATCCATATTAAGACATTAGAATAGATCATCTTAGAACATATCAAGAGAAAAAATACTGAAACTATTTTTGAATAAAATTTATCATAATCTAGGAAAAATTCTTAAAATAACAAGTTTAGAGTGAGAATTCATAGAGAAATGTGGATGATTTACATAACATATTACACCATAATAACATAAAATGAACACCTAAATAAACTAGAATTAAAATCAGATTTCCCAAAGTTTAATCAAATTGTGAAGATCAATTTATTTTACTAGGTTAGCAAAACGCTAGACACAAAAGGCTTGCTAAATTCCCATATTGTTGTAGATGGATGATATAAATAAAATATAAATTAAAATTGATGAATGTCTCTAATTGCAAAGGATTGACATGACTGGGCATGCATAATCTCTGTCAATATTCAAGAGAAACATAGTACGGATGAAATACCTTTGGATGCACTGAATGTCGACATTTGTTAGTCTGCCGAGGTATATAGATATTCTTTAAAACATATTTGAATATAAAAAAGAAAGTAATTCATCCACTATTTGAAGTTCATTTTTTGATATTGTATAAAATTATACCTATGTTCCTTTAACAAATGCAAGATCAAAAATACATAGGTACATAATCCTTAAAAAAATCTAAAATAGTATAACAAACTAAAAATCTTAGATTAATAACATTTTTTCTTAATAAATCCCCAAAAAATCTTGCATTCCGAGATTAGGTCCATAGAACTTCAAATGCATAATTTTTTTTAGTGTAATAGACTACACAACATGCATTGGATGAAATTTTGTGAATTCCAAGGATGTTTAAAGGGTATAAATTCTTACATCATTTTATTATTTTGTGATCAACAAGAATCAGTGTAGCAAATGCCCCACAACCAATTTGTTCCATTATCTCATACTGTTCCAACCAATTTGTTCCATTATCTCATACTGCTCCATTTTTGAGTACATTTTTTCTTGGAGCTATATTTTCATCTCCATGCTCATGAATATTTCCTTAATATCCGACACCTAATCTTCCTTTCTCTTGTTTTTAGTAGTGTTCTATTTAGAAACAACAAACAATTATCCACAACTATTGCAAGTTACCTACACTTTAGAAATTATGTAAAGTATAGAGGCTTGAATTTCTATCCCATTGCTCACCAACTCAAATAACATTTATAATGATGTGATGGAGGATAATGTTGGGTCGTGAATGTAGTGAATTTAATTTAACTCACAAATGGGAGGTCTAGAACCTACATACAGTTGGTGGGACTTATGGCATGAAAGGTCAGGCTTTCACTGATTAATAATTTTTTATTAAAGAGAGCCATATACAAATACAATCAGAGATAAAATTTGGTTTCATCTTCCCACAAGTCTGATGGTTGTTCCTATTCATATGACTCATTATATTTCTCCTAAATTTAATATTTACAATATACAATCCCAAGGATTAAGTATCTAACATTCCCCCCTTAATCTGAAGGGGTGTTTGTAAGTCCAAGAATCTTTCTAAACTTTTCAAACTTTGCTCTTCCATGTGCTTTGGTGAAGATGTATACAATTTTCTCACTTGTGGGAAAATGTATTAGCTAAATAGTCTTGTCCTCTACATGATGTTGAATCAAATGGTAATTTGTGTTGATGTGATTTTTTCAATCATGGAACCTAGGATTCTCGACCAACCTGATTGAATAAGTGTTGTTAATCAAAAGTGGAGTAGAATTCACCTATTTCTTCTGCAAGTCCTCCAATATCTTCCCGAGCCACACAATCTCCTTTGCTTCCTTTGGAACAACCACATATTATTCCTCTGTAGTGGTATCTATTGGAATAGACTATTAGCATGATCTCCAAGAGATAGTTGTTGATCCAAGACTCATGAGGTATCTTGAAGTAGATACTATGTTCTCCTTAACCCTAATAAAGTTCAATCTATATGTCCAACTAATTTTAAGTCCTCTTCCTTACAATATTATTGAGGTCCCTTCAAGTACCTTAGAACTCTCTTTGTAGCACACCAATTTCCTTCACAAGGTTTTTGCATGAACTTAGAAAGGATCCAAACTACAATGAAATATTTGGTATGGTAGTAGTAAGGTATATAAGACTCCCCACAAGCTCTCTATATTTAGTTAGTTGCATCCTCAAATTCATTCCCTTCTTTTGTTGTTAACTTCAAATTTTTCTCCATTGGAGTAGAGAGGATTACAATCTACCATCCCAAATTTGTTCAATAACTCTCTAGTATACTTATCTTGGGACATGAATACATCATTTGGATTCCGAGTTACTTCAATACCCAAGTAGTAGTGAATATGTCCCATGTATATCATCTCAAAACCCTTCTTCAATTCTTTCTTTATGGATAAAATATATGCTTCACCGTTCTCTATTATCAAAATATCATATACATACACCAGAAGATATACAACCATTTTTCCAATTTTCTTGACAAACAAAGTTGCATAATCATGAATAAAATGCTTGAAATTGATCTTCAAGAGATGCTGAGTTAGCTTTTCATACTATGCGCAAGGTTCTTTCTTTAGGCCATACATAGACTCAGTGATTTTGTGTACCTTATGTTCTTGACCATTCACAACAAATCCTTCTGGTTGAGACATGTATACATTCTCTTTCCAATCTCCACTGAGGAAAGATTTCTTCACATCCATGTGATGAATCTTCCACCTATTATGTGATGCCAAAGCCAACAAAGAACAAATGGTAGGCCATTTTATTGTGGGGGAAAAAGTCTCCTCATAGTCTATGCCTTCTTTATGTGCATATCCTTTCACCACAAGCCTCACCTTATTCTTTTCAAGTGAGGGATCTAATTTTTACTTGATACCCACCTGCAACCAATAGGTTTGGTTCCAAATGGAGGATCCACCAACTTCCATGTCCCATTATTTATAAGAGCATCATACTCGTTCTGCATAGATTCTATCCACTCATCATGAGAAGCAAATTCTTCAAAGGAAGTTGGTTCAAAGTTAGTAGATAAATTCAACTCACAATGATATGAAAAATCCATATCATTGTCATCACCTGAATCTGAATCATCTACATCGCCTCCATTGTCTTATCTTGTTGAACTTCTGGTTCTTGTCTTTCCAACCTCATCGAGACAAACACTTTAAAGTGTATTTATGAGCCACTTTGGAAATTTCTATGATAGTTGAGGTTGCTCAAATGATTGATATGGTGTTTCATTCCCATCAAGGTTTAACCTTTCAATCCTTTCGATCAAATCATCCAATTGAACTTCCTATTTTGATGAAGTGGCTGGGTATTCTACATGAGGGGGAGATGGTATTTCAGAATTAGAAGATTCCAGAGATTGATCCAAGATAGGGATCCCCCCTTTAAGACGTGGAATCTCATCATCAAACTCATGATATGTATTTACATGGATGAATCTATCTAGATGATCAATCTTCCGTTCAACAGTCTTGTCATTCTTGGTGGATTCAAGAAAAACCACATCTATGGAAAGAATGAAATTATTTTTTACCTCATTGTAAAGATGATATGCCTTGGTGGTATTTGTGTAACCCAAGAAAATGCAATTTCAAATCCTTACACAATTTTTTTTTCTTTTCTCCTTAGGAATTAAAGTATAACACGTGGAACCAAAAACCCTGAGATGCCTCACCGAAGGAATGTAGCCATACCACACTTCATAAATAGTCTTTTTCCCAAGAGCATGGGATGGACTCTTGTTTCTCACATTATTGCACATAGAACTACATCATCCCAAAACATCAACTTCATGTTCTTGAAAAATAACATTGAACATACCATATTCAAGACCGACTTGTTCATTCTTTCTACTACACCATTTTGCTGAGGATTGTATGAAACAGTTCTTTGAAGCTTGATCCCATGTTGGTGAAAATATATTTCAAACTCATTAGAAGTATATTCCTCTCCATTGTAAGTACAAAGAGTGCCAATATGAGATTGAGCTTCATTTTCAATCCATAAATGAAAGTTTTTGAACGTTTCAAATGTTTGAGATTTTTTTTTAACAAATAAATCCAAAGAATCCTAGTGTAGTCACCAATAAAAGTTATGATACATTTATTATCAAAGGAAAATTAAAAGGAATGGGGCCACACAAATCAGAGTGTATCAACTCTAGATTTCTACATACTCTTGAAGAGGGATCATGAAAATGATGCTTGATAAGGATACATGTCTCACATTGCTTCAAGTTCTTTGGAATGGTAGGAAAACTAGAGACACCATTTTTATTCAATACATGAAAAACTATCATAATTGATGTGCCCAAATCTAGCATGTCATAAGAGACTGGATGACAGATCACCTTAATCATGGTGAGAGAGGTATGCAAAATTTTGTCCCCATGTAGATGTCCCTTTCAACTTCAATGGTTCTTCATCCTCCTATACTGTCATGATAACCATGTTGTTGAAAGACATCCTTACTTCAATTTTTTCATCAAACATGTGAATAGAGTGGCCTTTTTGTCAAATGTGCATAAGAGATAGAAAGTTCCTCAACAATTCAAGAAGATAAAGAACATCATGCAAAATAAAGTCTGAGAATCTAGGCAATTTGAGCTTGATGGTGTCAATTCTCGTAGGTTTTAGATTGGATCCATATGTAAAGTTTACTACACCATATACATTTCCATTCAATTCCTCAAATAATTCTTTCCAAAAATTCATGTGACAAGTAACACCGATGTCAAGCAACCAAACATCTCTCCCAGAAGTAAATAAAGTTTTGAACAAATCTTCTTTTATGCTAATATTGCAATGAAAAATAATAGAATGAGTGGGTTTAGGAGATTTACCTTTTTCTTTCTTTTGTTCTTTCTTGTCTTTGATATTCTCCCATTGGATCCTACATGTATTTGCTTCATGCTCATTCTTACCACAATGAACACACTGAAGATCAAATCTCTCACCTTAATTATACCTACTGAGTGCCTCTTACCTTCTCCTTTAAAAGAGTCATGTGATTGATTCTTCATTTTTAAACAAGGAATACAATCTATCTAAAACCATCTCCCTTCTCTATCCCCTCTTTGCAAATTCCTCAACTTCTCCTTACAGTCTCATAAGCAAACTTTTGAAATTTCTATATTGTAAGTTTTGGCTTATTTTTGAGTTTCATCTAACTCTTGATTAGATTTTTTATGCTTTATTTTTCAAATCCTCTCCATCTTAGATCCATAATTCAAAGGGCTCTCCATTATGGCTAGGCATGGGCTAAGTTGTTGTGGGAATTCCAACACTTAGCGTAGAGGTTGATGGAAATGCCAACGGTCTTTTGAAAAATTATTGGTCTAGATTCTAACGGTCCAAATAAAAATGGTTGTGTTTGTCAAAGGTAGAGAGGAATGGAAATGTTTTTTTTCTTAACCAGAAAATACAAAGCTAAGGTAGCACACAGATATAAAATACTAGATATATAATAGCAATATATATTGGAATGCAAAGCCCATAGATTGTATTTCTTTGAAATGTTCCAGATAAAATTGTGTTAATGGATGAACCATGTTTCCTAGGTTCGAATTTGAGCATGAGCTCAACATTTTTTGAAGCTCCCATAAGTCGTCCCAAGAAAAAATGGATATTTTTGGAAAATTTATAGAAATTGTTTCAATTCTCTTGAAATAATCAGATGTATTCTGAGATCTTTCTTAGGTTTGGTCGGAAATCGACTTTCACTAGTTAAATTGTTCCCACTCGGGCGACTGACTATGATTCAACAACTAGAATTGTGTTAACACTTGGTATTTTCTTTGGGTTGTATCAAAGAAACCCCAAGATAACTATTTCAACCAGCTTTAGATTGTATTTTAACTTGTATCTATGACATAAATCCTATCTCCATTTGATCCTTTTGTTGCTTTAACTATTCTTCCAATAGGGATATCTGAGCTTTGCAATTGTAAAAAACAACATCTAACTCACCAATTGTAATGGAATCAACCCTTGCAAAGGAATGCAAGGTTGAGGATGTCTCTATTTCATTCTACTTAGGGTCATTCCCCGTAGGCCATGAGATGGATTTTTCTTTGGGTTATGTCTTTAGGACCTCTTCAACCTTTTGTCTCTTATTTGATCCGGTAACTATTGTCCTTTTAGATTTGCTATAAAATAATTTCTCCAAGTTTGGTACAATGTCTTCAAACAAAATCATATATGTGGTGATACCATTAAAACCAAATGACATAGTGTTTAATGAGGTGCTAGGGTCTATAGGGGTGCTTGGTACATGAATCTTTCGTGAAGAGTTTAGAGGGGTACTCTTTTCCCACTCCTCTTGTAGCTTCTTTGTTGCAGTCATTTCTTCTTCTCTTTTCTTGTTTTCTTCTTTCTCTTTTCTCACCGCTTCCTCTATTGATTTCTTTCTTTCTTCCTCTTTTTTCCTTCGTTTTCTTGGCCAATTATTCCTTTCTCCTATGTGCCTCCTTTTCTTCTTCTTCTTTCTTGTCCAGTTCTTTCACTGCTAGTTTCTTGGTCAATTCCTTGTGTGTTGTTTTCTTGGGCAATTCTTCTTGGGATGTTTCCTTTTTCTTCTTCTCATACCATTCATTGGTCTCTAAGGCCTTATTATACTGTTCTTGTTCTTTATCCTCCTTGGATTTATTCCTTTCTTCTTCTTGTATTACATCTTGAGCTATCAAAGTCTCCCACTAGTCCTTCATTTCTTTTCCCTTTGCTTCCTCTGACAATTAATTTCCTCTTTCTCTATTTTATTAATGCTTCTCAATAAAACCTCTTCGAAGGACAGAGCTCCCCTAAAAATAGTTGGGTTCACTAACCCTACTGATTTGAGGTGACTCTGTACTGTTTCTTTAGAATCATGTTATCTGGCTTTCCCCATGCACAAAATAAAATCTTTTAGAGCTTCTACCTATTTCCTGGCATGAGGAACATTCAATAATACCTGTTTTCCTAATGTTATTTGAAATTTTGGCCAATATATTTTTGAATTAGAGGCTAATATTGTTGTGATTTTGACATCCATTGTTTAGTATGCAATTTCCCTGATAATCAATTTATCAGGTATATATTTAGGGAGTAGGTGAGGTGCACTTGCATAGCCATAAACTCTAATATAGTTGTAATACCTCCCTATGTACCAATCACCAATGTCTTTAATGTCTTGCATAGCCTCTTGTAGATATCCTTAGGGGGTTTTGTTTGTAGATCATAGCATATAGGGGCATTGAAAAATGCTCACAAATATCATAAAAATGTCTTTTGTAGCTATCTTCTCACAATTGAAAACAATAAACATGAATTGAAAATAGAGTATTGGAAATAGAGTAAGATTCCAATCCCAACCTAGTCCATGAAAAAAATTTGAAGCACATATAGCATCTAACAAATAGGAAAACATAAATAAACCTAGTGGTTTTATTCCTCGTGCTCTTCTTTCCACATGGAAAATATTGATAGAAAATAGTTGTTCCCATTTGAGGATCTTCCCTTTTTCTGCCCCATTGGGGTCCATTCTATCTTAAAGTAGGTGCTCTTATCTTCTTTGTACAACCTGCATATCATGGATGCCAGTGATCTCTAGGATTCTTTCATATAGTGAACAAAAAATAATTTTTTTCCTTTCAGAGTGAACGACACACCCTCTTCCCACCATTCCTGAATTGCTTTAGACATGTCTTTGTGCCCTTCTTTGAATGCATCGAATATTTTTTCATTCAAGGGTGAATTGAGTTGGGAAACTTGCACTATACATGGATTTCTTTCGGTCTCAATGAAGCTTGAGCTCATTCAATATGACACTTGTCCTTTCATCCATAGATGAGAAATCCCACCTTTTCGTATAATTGTATGGAATGAGGGAAGGTCTATATTATATGGCGTGTAACCCACTCTGAATGATAATTTGATATAAATTCAGGTCATCGTCTTCCAACGGGAAATCCTCCTTCACGAATTTTTCATACATCTCGTTCCAGGTGAGGCAACTCACTAAACCATCATGATGGCTGGTGTCTCTCAGTAGGTCCTTTGGAGTACTTCCTTGCGCTGGTGGGTTCTCTGCGGTTCCTCTGCCCCTTCACCCCGAAACCTTTGTAGTGTTAACTTTGGACATCTTGCGCAATTAGGGACAGTGTAAGCACATATAAATTTACAGATAGACATTAATCACATGATCTATTTTCCGATAAGGCTGATGGTCTTCGGGTTTCGGTAAGATACCATATCATGCATAACTAACGTCCCGCCAATAAACATCCGAAATATATTTTCCGATATGTCATTCGACGTTTGGACTTTGAAGAATTCGTGATTACACCTATGCTTACCTTTCTGATTGGGAAAATTTGACTAATACGTCTCAAAAAATTACAGAGTTATGTGTTTACATAGGTAACTAGGATGTTAGTTAAGAATCATTATACACGCGAAACTTAGGAATGTTATAGCTTTGTAATAAAGAAAAATGGAATTCATAGGAAATTTGTATACATGACGATTCAGAGCAGCGAACCATTAAGAAGTTAGGATTGCATAAGGATAATCTTATAGTTCCCCTCTAAATACATAGATTAGTTAGTATTGAGAGGTTACCCATGCTCTTCTTATCTCAAAATTTGGTAGGGGGCCCATTTAATTTCTTTGGGACAGATAAATTCAATGGGGGCATTGTGTAGGCACAACACCACCCAAGTGGGAAGAGGACCACGAAATAAAATTGTTTCCAGACTCCCCATTGTCAAATGTTGGGCTATATAGACAATCCATTCTTGAAGAAAATGAAATGAAGTAGTCACGACACTTGTTGGAGTAGGGTGTGATTCGACCACGAACCTCACCTTGTGGGTCACCTATCATAACTATACCAAAGAAGAATGGGACTTAGTGAATGCGTATCGACTACAAAGGATTGAAAAATATTACACTAAAAAATTGGTACCCTCTTCCCAGGATCGATGATTTATTAGATCACTTGCAACATGCAAAATATTTCACGAATTTGGATCTCAAATTGGGATACCACTAGGTACGCATCAAGGAAGAAGACATCTGGAGAAATGCCTTTAAGACAAGGAAAGGTTTGTATGAAATGTTGTTCATTCCATTTGGTTTATGTAATGCACCAACTACATTTATGAGACTTATGAATGATGTATTACGTCCATATCTATATTCATTTATTATAGTCTATTTGGATGATATACTGATTTATAGTGCTACTTGGGAGGAGCACATCTCACATCTCATGCAGGTGTTAGAGACTCTGAAGAATCACCAACTATTGGCTAACCTCAAGAAATGTGAGTTTTCTTAGTAGTCTTTGGTGTATTTAGGGTATGTGATTGGTGGAGGGGAGCTCAAGATAGATTTCAAAAATATGGAGGCCATCATGAAATGGCCAATTCCTACAAATGTCACTGAATTTAGAAGTTTTGTTGGGGAAGAACAATACTAGTGAAAGTTCATAGCTTCATTTTCAGTAGTAGCCGCACCACTCCACACCATAGCATCGAGTGGTAAGAGTTTCAAGTGGGGGGAGGATCAACATAAGGATTTCGATGAGTTGAAAAAAATATCAGTCAAGCACCAATTCTTGCATTACCAAACTTGCAAAATCCTTTCGAAGTGGAGATAGATGCAAGTGGGTATACCATGGGAGTAGTTTTGATACAACGAGGAAGGTTTGTATGCTATCATTTTGAAATATTTCATGGAGAAGTTCTCAACTACCCTACTTACGTAAAGGAAATCAATGCTCTGGTTCAAGCTATCAAGAAGTGGAAACACTATCTGATGGGAATTAAGACCATCATCCACACAAATCACCAACTGCTACAATATTTGTAGGCCTAGATTAAGATACAACAAACCAAATATCACAAGTGGATAGGGTTTTTACAACAATTTCATTTAGTGATCAAGTATAAGAAGGGAAACACAAACATGTTGGAAGACATGCTTTTAAGGCCACCCACATCTAAGATTACAACTTTGCGAACTTTTATGCACATGGAGCCTTATCCATGATGCATACATAGAGATATACACAACAGATGGGGACTTCAAGGAGGTGTTTCAACAACTATAGGGCCAAATTCAGATAAAAGAAGGTGATGGAAAGGTTGACTAGCAATTCCAAAATGGGTTACTCTACAAGCTTGAAAATCTTTGTGTCCCTAAAGGTGAACGACTGCAGCTTATCAAAGAAGCCGACACCTCCAAGGTTGCAAGGCATTTTTGTGTTGGGAAGACAATTTACAACTTAAGGAGGTATGTGTACTGGCCTAGAATGTAAGAAGATGTAGCATGATATATTAGAGGATGTATACTTTGTTGTACCAGAAATCCCAGTAACATGAAACAAGGTCTATACCATGCCTTTCTTGTACCCACTCAACCTTGGGAAAAAATTTCCATGGATTTTGTGGGAGGTTTACGAACATGAAGGGACATGATATTCTATTTGTGGTAGTTGACAGGTTCAACAAGATGTGCATTCTCATGCCTTGTAAAAATACCATCAAATGACAAGAACCAACAAACATTTTCTTTGAACAAGTGTAAATGCACTTTGGGATACCAAGGAGCATCATCTCAGACAGGGATACCAAGATTTCTCAATACATTTTGGACTACATTGTAAGAGAATATGGACACTAAGTTGAAGATATCTATAACATTCCATCCACAGACAGATGGGAAGAAAAAAATAGTTAATAGGAATTTGGTGCAACTTTTGAGGGGTTACAATCAAAAGCATCCCAAGACTTAAGTTAAAAATATAATCTACATACAAAAATCTTATAATAGAGCAATCCACACTTCGACTGGTAAGTCACCTTTTGAAACTTGCTTTGGATATTTTCCACCTTCACCCTTGGATGTTGTATATGAAAAACAAGGAGTGAGGGAGGACCTCACATGAAATCCATTGAGAGAAGAAAAAATTGTTGAGAATATTAGGAAAATTCTTTTGCAAGTACAAGAGACAATGAAGAAGTCACAGGAAAAATACAAGGTTAGACATGATCAACACATAATTGAGAAATCATTCAAAGTGGGAGACAAAGTTTAGCAAAAAATGAATAAGGAAAGACTACATGGTCTTGTTAAGAATATCAAGGCTCTGTGGTATGGACCTTTCGATATATTGGAGAAAGTGGGAGATAACGCCTACAGAGTTAGTCTACACCCACACATGTGCATTTACTTCGTAGTGAATTTGGAGAATCTCAAACTCTATGGGATTTCCATGTTGGATCATGAGGAGGAGCATGTCCTACCTTCCATAGAGGACTTAACACCATATTCTCAAGTAGAGTTGACACATGAAACAATTTTATAGAAGTGGTCTATAACTACAAGACGAGGGGAAATATGATCTTTGGAAGATTGGGTTGAAAGGAAAACTTCCAGGAAAAACAAAGTGGTACTCCAGGGAGAAGGTAGAGGAAAAATTTCATCACCTCATTTAGTAAATATTTTTGGGACCAAAATCCTTCTTAAATGAGTAGGTATGATCTGGATTGGATCATTACATTATTTTTCATCTATCTCAATGCTTTCAAAGTGGAAAAAATTGGAGGAACTATCTTGCAGGGTCATTTTAATAGTAACTCTTAGTTTGGAAATTTAGGGTTTGAAACCTTATGGAGCCATTTTGAGGCATCTAACGAACCTTTTTGGGGTCAAAAATTTCTTAGTTTGGGTTGGGACCCCTCGGCGCTATTCTACACATTGAGACCTTTCCAATGATGCACAAATCGTCTCAAAGCTCATATGCAAAAGTTATGCCTCTCACAGGTTGACCTACCGTGTTGACCACCATGGTACGAGTGGATGCCACGTCAGCCCCCATTACTCACTCAAATGGGGCTATCCACATATGGACATTCAAGAATATTCTAGAAGTTGCAAAACATTCTATTGAGTGGTACAACCCCCATTGCTCACTCAAATGGGGCTAGCCACATATGGACTTTCAAGAATATTCTAGAAGTTGCAAAACATTCTATTGAGTTATGTTAAATACGATGTTAGGAGAAAGGGTTGCATTCTTTTGCATTGTATCTTGTTCCATAGATGAGCATAAGAGCTAAGTGTGATATTTTTGTGAGCATAATAGAGGAGGAGAGATTCCGTAGTAGAGTGCCTCTTTCTTTGTACTTTCATTTGAAGAAAAGAGAGCAAATCAACCTCACTTTCTAGCTGTGTTTTTTCCCATATTGGGTTTCCCAGGTTATATCTTGTGTTTATTTGTGGATGGTGGGTGACTATCTATTTTTGTTCTCTATTTTTTGCATTTCATCTATTTCATACATTTTAGTAGAATATCTAAAGGAAACTAACCTTCACAATAAATATTTAAGTAATTTTATTAGATCTGTTGTGACTAATTGTCTACTAAAATATCCATGACAGTTTAAGGATCAACTAAATAGAAGTAAAAGGAGGATGAGGAGATCAATAATTTCATGATCTTCAAAGTGGTGATTGTCAACCTATGGAGGGTGAGAATCATAACACTAGAGATGTAGAGAAACACGATTTCAATGGTGTCATTCCTAATGGAATTTAGGTCTAGAATGGATCCATTCATTGCACAAGAATTCTCAAGCAACACAGTAGTTCCTGGATATGTGACAGAGATGGTGAAATGTCTTTGAGATAAGTTGTTCTTGGCCCTTATGGACAAGATCCAATAAGGGTTGTCTAGAATAAGAAACGGTTACGTCAGATCTATACCAGGGGATCCCCTATGTAGTGAATATTATTTTTGCAGTTGCGTTGTGGAGATGGGGAATGCACTCCACCTAAGCCCTGTGGGTTTACAATGAGCTTCAAGGAATTAATGGGGTTGTAGTCTTTTGTGTTATCTCTACAATTGAAGTGTCCATAAGGACATGCAATCAAAGCTTCACCTCCCCCATAATCTTTACAATCGAAATGTCCAAAACGACATGGAATCAAATCTTCCCCCCACAATCTCTCAAATCTAAGTGTACAGAATGAAGTTGAAGCAAAGCTCTGCCATTCCATTGGATGTTAATGATGATCCGTCAAGGAGGTGAGGTAATGATCCATTAGAAGGAAAGTTTTATGAATTGGGTTTACATCATTGTGGTTACTAGGTATTATGGGTATCACATTGGATTGCATTGTTTACGAATGCATGTATTACTGTGGGTTTTATTCTGTGATGAATGTATTTAATGTATCATGCCTGTGTATATGAACCCTAAGAGAGAGAAAGGAGGAGGAGGAAAAAATCATGGCAACGGAGGAAAACTAATTACATGTGCGTTCCATAAATCTGACAATGAATGTAAGTATTGAGGAGTTCCTTTAATGGTTTACATAATCTTTCTGCTCTAATTGATTTGATAATTTCATGTAATTTGCTAAAGTTCCGATTTAAATTTCCAATTTTCTGAACTTCTGGTGATCAATTTAATCATAGTAAGGAAGAAGGAATGGAAACAACTATGGCGAATGGATTATAATGGAGTGACTGGTGCAGATAGAATAGACGCGAACGATGGACAACAAAATAAAGGTTGAGAGTTTCACAGGTGCATATGTTTTCTATTTTGATTCAAAATAATTTCCTACTTTGATTCAAAATAATGATAACTATGTAGAAGAATGATAGGAATCCAAATCTGTATACTCTTTACAGATTAGATTAGATTATATTGGATTCCAACATTGTAAATACTTTACAGATTAGATTATATTGGAATTCAACATTGTAAACACTTTACAAATTAGATTAGATCAAAACTTGTTATACTGCAACCAAATTTAGTATTATTATTAGCTAGTAATGAATTTTAGCGGTACCCAGATCAATGTAAATAAAAGATCAATGTAAATACAATTCAAGGAGATTAAAATGGATGACAATGGATGCCATGCCCATGGCATTGCTCCTTTACAATCTCCTTTTCTAGCCCCCATTCTCCACTCACTAGTTTAATTTTAAACTAGGGTGATTGATTGAACTTATCCCATATCCATCCCAGCAAATCTGACATTAACACTCACCTCACCTTCAGCAGGCTAATTATTAGTCATGATTTCCTTATAGCCTGAGCCAAATCCATATTTTCATTGCAAAGGCTTGATGGCGTCCCTTAATTTAACTTTCAGAGACCCCTTAATTGAGAGCAAAGGTTCTTTCAGGCATCAAACTGCATTTAGTGCCACTGGCAAAGAACTGAAACCACAACCTCAATTGTTGAATATCCTGAATCTCTCCTAGATGGTCAAACAATCCCACCAAGGCTGCAACTATATATGGCAGCATTCAGTACTATATATGTGTGTGTCCATGAAGTAGATCAAAACCATCGGTGATCACAGTACACCAATGGAAAATCGACTAGTGTTTTTTAAAACCTCATGCCACTTGTATCGATTGTGCTGTATCTTCAATGTTTTATTAAGCTTTTATTTTTTATGTGAGCTCTAATTTAACTTAAATGACACAAACACTCTGGATATCGCTTACCTTCAACAAAATGCCTGACAGATTCTTCAATGGTTGTTTGCTTGATTTTCTAAAACTTCCTTTGAGGTGACCTAACATACAACTTTTTTTTACAAAATATGTAGGGGATTGGAACAATTCTCTTACAAAATATGCATGGGATTTGAACCTAAAACATGTTTCCCTAATCCTATGCTTTTTAAGCTCTTCTTGAAGGAGCTATAATTTAGCTAAATAACATTAGAAACAAAAATCAATACAATTTATTCAAATCAAATATGGAAAATCACTTCCCTCGAATCGTTCAAATTTCTTTCTTGTAATTTATGCAAACTCACATGTCCAGGATTTTATGAATCAAATTCGAAACCTGGAACTCATTTATTGTGCTTTTGGAGGAATTCTGATCGTAGTTATTATTAAGTTGCTCTGATTAAGTGAATGCCATGGTCTGCATGCAAGTAAAGACATAGTCATCATACATTTCTCCTTCTCACACTTTGCCATTTCATTTTAGCAGTACAAGTACACATCTAGACTAAACTAACATTACCAATTTAGGTCTCACCATCACAAAGATACCATTTTAGCTCCTAACGTTGTTAGTTTAGCTACTATTTACACAAAGTTGAAGGACTTTGAAAAAATAAAAATGAGATCCGAAACCCATTGCTTCAACCACTTTTTGAACATTTTATTAAAAAGGAACCATCCAAATTTTTTTGGAACTCCCACAAACCATAGGCATACTGATCACAGTCCAACTTGCAAAGACAATGATGCCATCTCTGATCACAAACCTTTTTATTTTTTCTTTACAGTTCATATTTTTTTTTATATAAAATTATTTATTTAATGACATTTATATTCATTTTCATTTTTAGAAGTTTATATAAATCATTAGGTTCATTAAAGTGTTAAAATATGAAAATAGTTACAATAAGTAAACTCATCCATCTATTTATATTTTTTAGTTTATCTTAGTAAATGTTATTTATATCATTTAGATTTATTTTAAACTTGGATTTATCAAGTAAGGAGAGGAATCTTATATTTGGAAGGTGTAAATTTTTTATTATTAAAACACACGTTCTTAACCATTAGGTCCACTCAGGCTATTAAATTTTATACATTGGATGTATTTTTTTTTTAATTGAGTGGATTTTATTTTTATTATTGTTATTTTTTTTAATTGAATGGACTTTATTTTTTTAATGTATCTTTATCTAACATAACATAAGGCCTCAACATCTCTTACATACTGGATTATAAAACTCCCTAGATACTGCACTGTAAAGCTCACTACTTTCTATGAGATTATATTTTTTCTCTTTTATATCATATTTTGTTTACTTGTATGAATTGTTAATTGTAGCAGTTTCTTGTTAATTATATTTTTCTCACATAACCAATTGTTTAGTCTAAACGTTCTAAATTTTGGTCTTAAATTTGAGTGCTTAATTTTGTGAAATTAGAATGTTCCAAAATTTTTCCATACTCTCAATTCATTTTTGCATTTAGAAATACAATTTAAACCATAAAAATTATAATTTTATGCCTATTTATATGACCGGATTCCAAAAAAAATAAAAACATAGAACAGTTAAACAACGCAGAAACAATTCACTACCCAAAACCAGAAAAACATAAAAAACCAAGTGTAAAGCATGGAAACTAAAAACCAGGCGTAAAGCATGGAAACTATCCGTTGGAAAAAAAAGAAATAAACGATCCATTCGAAAAGCACATAAGATACATGGAATCTTGTCAAAAGCGAAGATAAACTATCCGTTCGAAAAGCAAAGAAGATATATGGAGTCTTGGCAAAAGCAGAGAAGATACCTGGAGTTGTTTCGTGTTATTGTTTATTGGTTTAAGTCTCCTCCTATTTGTCTTGCTAGCCCAGCGCATACAGAGGCATCTATTATTGTAAACAATGGAACCCCGAAATATGCTCTGCATACACCAAGCTGTGTGATATTCCTGGTGGCGGATTGACAACTTTTAGGGGAAGAGAAGGCGGCGGGGCGGCCACAGACTTGGAGTCGATCAAAATTCTATCTCAGCCTGAGAGACGGCAAAGGAGGATGGAAAGATCAAGAAGTTCACAGGTTTTGAAGTGGTGACAACCAACCTATGGAGGGCGAGTAGACCGACAAGATCTCAACGGTGTTGTTCCCAGTGGAATTTAGGTCCAGAACGGATCCCTGCATTGCAAGAGAATATTCAGGCAACGCAGTAATCGCCGGATATGTGAGTGAAATGTTGAAAGATATCGGAGATAAGTCTTTCTTGGCCATGGTGTATAAGGTCAAACAAGGGTTTAGAATAAGAAAAGATTACGTCCTATCTATACCAGGGGATCCCCCTGCAGTGAACAGTTTTTTTTGTGGAGGTGGGGGATTTCGCTTCATCTGAGCCCTGTGGGTTTACAACCAGCCTCATGGAATTAACGGGGTTGTAGTATTTTGTGTTATGTCTACAATCGAAGCATCCCGAAGGACATGGAAGGAAAACTCTAATCTCTACAATCGAAGCGTCAAGAACGACATGAAAGCGAAGGTAATGTTTTTTCATTGGATATTGATGATGATCCATCCGGAAGTGAGAAGAATATTTGGATGTTCATGGAGGGGCTTTCGATAAATCTTACCATGAATATTGAGGGATTTCTTCAATTGTCTTCATCGTCTTTCTGCTCTGTTTGATTTGATAATTTCAGGTAATTTGATAAAGTTATGAATTTCTAATTTCTATACTTTGGTGTTCAATTTAATCACAGGCAGGAAGAAGGAATGGAATCAATTATGTCGAATCGAATGGAGTGACTAGGGCACAAATAGAATAGACTGGAACGACGATCAAGAAGATAAAGATGGACAATTTCACAGGTGCATATACGTTTTGCTAAGTTGATTCAAAATAATGACAGGAATAGGAATCCAACTCTGGATATAGTTTAAAGATTAGATTAGATTGGAATCCAACGTTGTAAACACTTTACATATTAAGATTAGATATAGTTTAAAGATTAGATTAGATTGGAATCCAATGTTGTAAACACTTTACAGATTAAGATTAGATTGGATAAGCTTATTATACTGTAGTTAATATTTTTATTATTATTATAAGAGTGCAGAGAAAGTAATACTTCATGATCAGTAACCTTCCTTTCTTATTTCATATTCTTTTATATAAAATCATATATTTAATCACATTTATAATTATTTTGTAATGTTCATATAAATTGTTATGCCAATTGGTTATAAGTTCATATAAATTGTTATGCCAATTGGTTATAAGGTTTTAGTGTATGGATGCAACTAATTAAAGTGATTTTTTTGTTTGTTTGTAAAATTTATATAGATTGTTGTGTCAATTAGTATTAAGGTTTAGGGATTTGATTGCTAAATACTTTACTCTTTATAGATTTGAACCAACCATCTTTAAGGAATAAATACATGTTCTTAATCATTAGACTTATTCAAGTTATTTTATATTTTTTTATTTAAAATTATTTATTTAATCACATTTATAATCATTGTAAAGTTTATATAAATTGTTAATCCAATTGGTATTAAGGTTTAGGGATTTGATTGCTACATACCTTATTCCCTATAGATTTGAACCTATGACCTTTAAGGAAGAAACACATGTTCTTAACCATTAGGCCCACTCAAGTTATTTTATATTTTTGTTGATTTGTATTATTTATATAAATATTGTGTTTTAAATTAGTGTTAGTTAAGGTTTGGCTTATGCTAGTGTGGATAGTTGTGCTACGCTAAGCTAGGTTAAGTTTAGCTATGAAATGTTTGGCTTGACTCGACTAGAATGAGTTAAAGCATAGGGTAAGTGAGGCTAAATTGGATAGAAGGTAGGTTGGAGTAGAGTAAAGTTGGGTAGAGTAGGTAGGCTTAGGATAAGTACACTAGGTTCCACTTGGTTAAGGTAGAGTTAACTAGACTAAGGGAGGAGAGGGTGGGCTATTGTAGGGTATGCTAGATTAGAATAGAGCTAAGTTACACTATGCTCAGTCTAAGCTAGGGTAAATAGACTAGGGTAGGCTTAGGATAAGCTAGGAAACTAATGTATGGTAGGAAAGGGTGGGATAGGGTACATTAGAGAAAGATGGGTTAGAATAAGCTAGGAGTAAAGTAAAGTAGGGTTAGATTAAGATGGAATATACTAACTTGGGATAGTGTAGATCATTCTAGAATAAGCAAGAGGATAAAGTAGGTTAGTTTAGATAAGGGTTATTATGCAAGAAGGGGATTTAAGGGGCTATGAAGGTGACTAGTGGTCCAAGGGTTACAGAAGGGGTCATGGGGGTAGGGGTCCTAGAGGAAACGATGGTTAGTCTAGGGATAAGGGGCCCAGGGGTTGTGGGGATACAGGGCCCTCGGTTGGAGGTAGGGGCCTAGGAGTTGTTGGGGCTTAGAGACA